>JAAGVU020000038.1:1068764-1079494 GCA_011763525.2 Mormyrus iriodes | reverse complement strand
AGTTTTATTTTATTATTTTATTATTATTTTTTATATTTATATGTGTGTGTGTGTGTGTGTGTTCATATATATATATAATTAGGTAAAAACCATCGGTCACAAAATTTCGTAAGTGGTCAGTAAGCAGGAAAACAAATTATCTCAATTATCGTACAAAAAAATATTGTTTGTATGTTTGTATGCACGGGCCCTAACTGCACACGTGCCTTATGCGCGGAGTTGCTATGTGCCGCCACCTACATATTTTACATAAAATCTTCCTAGTTGGTTGTTATCTGGGTATGGGAGGTGTGTTGAAGGCTGGGGCCATAATAATTATAATTTATAAAACGACTATGCATTTCCATTACTTATAAATGAAAACATATGCAACAAAATTTGTGTGACGCGTGGTACACGTGCGTGGAGAAGCAGTTCTGAAGTGTGGTTTTAACGTGAGAGATAAGTAGCTTAATATTTCTCGCTGATTCCTTCATTTTAAAATCTTCCCCCGTGCTATATCAGCTTATTGAAAAATGACGCAATTACGGTTGATTTATTAAATGACTTCAATATCTAGTTTTGGTGGAATGGCAACAGTTACTTGAAAAATATTCAATAAGCTACTCAAAATGTAGGCACAATATTTATTTGTTTGTTTCTTTAATCTATTTGCTTACTTACTTACTATTATATACAATGTTATAATAATACTTAGGCCTTTATAATAATATATGCGTTGCAATGAGTTTCACCCTGTTGGCGTCCCAAATATACTGGTATATTTCATATAAAGTATTAAAGGCTTTACAAAAAGATTTCCAGTATATGACTGAGAATGTTTATTGGCCTATCTGTTAAAGTTGCTCCTGTGAGGTATGGGCCAGTGTATTATTTGAAATACGCTGTTAAAATAACCTTACCGAGGATCGCCCAACTTTACAGAGCCAGTGGTTTCAACCTGGTGACCCCCTTACTGTAAATATGTGTGAAGAGCGGTTGTGAGCATCACTCTTTGCTTAAAACAAGCCTGTAAAACAGAGGCATCACAGCTTTATGTGACACTGAATTCAACCATAATTTGCTCTAAAATAAAATGTCAAAGGCACCCCGCCTTCTTACAAAATAAATATTTTTTTTCTTGAGGATAAGTTTTTAAATACTATTTGCTGTCTATTGAAAGCATTACATGACGCTTGGGACAGTTTCAAGTATTTATAGAGTTCGTTTCTGAAATCTGCACATTGGGGACGCAGATAATACCTAAACATAACGGGATTCTACATTTTAATAAAATATTTTATAGTATTTTAAAAGCATATAAAACCCGTAATACAGAAGTTAATGTTTTGTTTTGTCTGCAAAAGACCTAGTGGGTGGTGCCTACGCGCGTAAATTAGCCCGAACACGTGATGCGATGGCGGCCAATGGGCTGCAGCTCTAGCTTTAACTACGTTAAATGTCAGATTGCAATAAACTAGAAGCTGTTGGTCGGGCCCGCGGAAATGGGCGAGCATAATCTTCTTAATCCTGGTTTTGTGGGACCGTTGGTAAACATCCACACTGGAGACACCTTCTATTTTCCAAATTTTAGAGCATCCGGGGGACAGCTGGCGGGGCTACCCTCTCTCTCCTATCCAAGAAGGGACAATGTGTGCGCTCTCCCGTGGAACCCATCGGAGTCGTGCAATGGATACCCTCAGTCCTACTTTGGTAGCCCTGTGTCCATTAACCCTTCCTTCAATCGATCATGTGAAATCACCCGGCCAGATGAAGGAAAATGCTATTATAATAACGGTAGTGGGAATAGGGAAAGTTGTTCCGAGGGCGCTGGTTTGAAAAGAGAGGATAGGTCAAGGGACATTTCCTCATTAGCGTCTGAGCACGGACTGCACAATGGCATGAGCAACAGCGGTGCTTTTTCTAAATATGATTATGGGACTGAGCAGCTAACCCAAGACCCACCGTCCTGTCAATCCCTTGAATCCGACTCCAGTTCGTCGCTGCTCACTGAAGGAGGGAAGACCTCTGGCAGCGACCCACAGACGCTGACTTCGCCGGTAGATCATGCGAGCAGTATGGCAGCGGGCGGAGGTGAGACGTTTGCAAGCACGGTAACAGTAGGTTCCTCTTACACGATTATAACGTTGTTATAGAATTCATATATTTTGCTAAAATGTAGCGTCTATTTGTCACAGTTATCGGAACCAGTACATTATGTCTTGACTACTATCGGCTTGCTTGGTGAAGAAACGCCGCTAGGGGTTGCACTTAAAATGCTTCCCACATTCAGGAATTTACATTCAGTCTTTTAAACAACTAGTAAAAACAACACTATAAAACTCTATATTCGCCATCGAATGCACGTATTTTAAGCACAATTACCTTAACATAGTTTGTCTCTTGTGATCCATATAAATGTAGATAGCCTATTTATATAGCAAAAAGCACTGGGCTTTTGATTGTGCAGATAAATTAGTTCAGGGATATTTAACGCTCAGCTGTGCTTGCCTAAGTTGAGTGGCGAGGTTTTTGTTTTTGTTTTAATGACTCGTAAACATAATTAATATCTCTTCTTTGTTCATTTCGAAGCCGTTTAATATGCCCCCAAAACGGCAACTAAGCCGTGGAGTTTGCAAGCGAGACTTCATTATCGCGTTAATGTACAGTTAACAACGACAGTAAAACCTTAGTGTGACAGATACTGTAAATTATTCAATCTGAATAATGAGTCGAATATTCCATATGGTTATACATTTTTCATAGTTATGTGATTATTTTATATTGTAAACAGAATCCGTTAGAATCCATAAAATTCAAAATCAAGTTCAAAGACACAGAGGAGTTTGCAGCTTTGTTGGGGTCTGTTTTGGATTGCTTTAGACCGTATTTACACACATGAACGCAGAGACTTCAGAAGATGCTCTTTGTGGGCTTCGATTATTCATATTGCCTAATCAGGCACTTGCATTTCCTCTCCAGGTACCCCGTGGTATCCGATGCACACCCGGACCCGCAAGAAACGTAAACCTTACTCCAAACTGCAGCTGGCTGAGCTAGAGGGCGAGTTCATGCTAAATGAGTTCATCACAAGGCAGCGGCGCAGGGAGCTGTCCGACCGGCTCAACCTCAGTGACCAACAAGTTAAAATCTGGTTTCAGAACCGGCGGATGAAAAAGAAAAGACTGTTACTGAGAGAGCAGGCTCTGTCATTCTTTTAGAATACACTTTACCCAGCATTTAATCATATATCGGGACACCAATCCATTTATGATTTACGACACTTAGTACTCTGTTTGGTTTCTTTATTGAAAATCTTATACTATTTTCATGGATATATCAGTGTCAGCTTTGCTATGATTTTTTTTGTTAGTATGGTATGCCGAAAACAATATATGTGCGACTAGCGGCATTGACGAATGCTCTGAGAATGTTAATTTGCGAGACTTAAAATGCTTCCACGGGTCCATAATCATGAATTAGATTATTGCTAGTTTTATCGTCAATACAGTCATGATTCGCCGTGATAATGGTGTTGCCCATTTATTTATGTCCATAAAAGCTATCACTCTTGATATCTATGAAAAATGCTTTGTAAACGCAATGCAGCAACTTCAGAAAAGGAGATTAATGAAGGGAGAAGTCGATAAAATAAGTAACGAGTGAAGAAAATAATTACTTTTATCAGTCGGTACGAAGGAAGATCATTTGTAGTGATTTTCAAATCCACCACACAAAAGTTGGAGCAGAGAGACACAGAGAAGTACAATAAAACGCTTGTATCCACGCCGCAATTACCACCACGTGCGATGGGGATGTTCATGGCCAAGGACAGGACGAGTGTGCTCCAGATCTTTATCTGACCGATTAATTCAGCAAGACTCACATATCCAAACATGACATTTTATTGGCCTGTATGTTATATAAACAAGCTTCTGTAAACTTCTGAAAACAGGTAATGTACGTAACGTATGCTTGGTCGCCGTCTACGAAGAATTCAAGTGAAATTTAGATATTGGGTAAAGGAGAGGAGTAGAATGGCGCCCATATTCAGTATACAGGTTCAGTATTAATTCTTAGTCCGAGCCCCTCCGTAAACTGGTGTGGATTGTTGCAGTTGTAAGAAAATACTTTTCTCGTTCGTCTGTCTACTTGCCCCCACGCGTAATTGTGCCCTAGTTTAATTACCTCGAAATAACCTGTTGTACAATACGCGTCAACCCAACGTTTATGGCATAAATGCTTGAAAACAGAAAACCGAATTGGGTGAAATAAAAATTAATATGTGCTCCCCTCCAATCAAACGTAACTCATAACTACATTTAATAATTGCTAAAGATTGAATTATGTGAAAAGGTAATAGTAACTCTGATAGCAGAGTGGTTCTTAACAAATCCCATCGCTTTTAATATAACGCATGCAAAGCCTAATATTCTAAGAATTTTATAATAAATCCAAAACATCTGTTAGTCTCAATTGCATCTTATATAGTATTAAATATACAGACGTTTTTAACGAAAATATGTCGGTTATTTTAATGAACTGTGTTCTTCATTTACATTCTTTTTGATTAACTATTCCGTAAATGTGATGGCATTAAAATGTATATCGTCTCTTCTGAATTTCTACATACAATTTTTTCATGGTATGTTCTACGTGACAAGTCGATGGCGCTAATTTCTGGTCTATTTTTTTCCACTATATATGCTTGTGTCTCCAAGAATCCTTATAGTAATGTATCTTATATACATGTATATATCTGTGTATTCTGTTGTAAAGGTATGGACAATTATAAACACACACATACACATATTCATTAATCTATATATCTTATTGACCACCTCATAAATAAACTCTTCAAAGACAATTTAATTAATTTTAATTAATAGTAATTTTATAATTGTATTTCTACTGCTGCTACTACAGTAATATATTGACAAGTAGGGTATACATGAAATTTAATTAAATTTGTTCATTAAGAGCCATCATATGCATGCTAGTGCTACTGTGTAAATAAAACCGTGGTTTTCCACATAGTCTGTGTTTTAAAAGTGTGGGCTGTACAGTACAGAAAAGAAGGTATTCAATTTAAATTCAAACTCAAAAGGTTTATTGTCATTTGTAATAGTACAAGTGCTGCGTACAATGAGATGCTCACTTGCGTGTTGCCTGCAGTGATATACAGTGTAACAAGACATGGGACAAGCAGTAACAGGGCGCAGGACGGAACTTGGTGAAGTAAATATAAGTAGAGATATGAATTTCTAAATTTAACTTGTTATGCTATTTCATCTTTAAGAGCAAATCCTCAGAAATATTTTGCCCTCCAATAAAACTTAGACTATCTTTGTGTAAAACATGTTACTTAAATGTAGGTGTTATCTGCAATTGCCCCATAAATAGGGAATGTTATGTATTATGTAATTATGACGAAAAATGTTACTATTGTTTATGCAAAACATGTGGTGTAAATATATATATTTACAGCCGTACAAAAGCGAGGCATTCGTAGCCCGGCAGAAGTCTTCACGCAACTAACGTGTCTTACCAGTAGTATTTAGGATTTCCCAGTGAAGAAAACCGCATTTCCTTGTGGGCAAATACGTTATTTATATAATTGGTTTCCATTTTACGATTCTTTTCAATTACATTTTAAGTGAAGTCCTTCAATTAACTAAACCGCCTGTTATTCCTTGCGGCTAAATTGCTACAAATGTTTTGAGATTGAATATGACAGATATTGTCATAAGTCGGCTATTTGGTCCCGCGAGCCAGGGCACACCGCAACCCAGGGGGATATTGCCCTTTCTCTATGATTAGAACGAGACTGGACAGATGTACGAACCAAAATTATTTTGCCGATTTATGTTGAAAGCTAATGTGCTCAAACAAATTAAAGTACACAACAAAAATACCCCATGTAAATGAAAAATATTTAGCCTTCCCTCCCACAACACATATTCCCGTTGACACTGTTTGCTTCATTTGATCAATTTCCATGTACTGTAATTATTATTATTATGTAATTACTATCTTTCCAGATACCACATTTTACAATAGCTGGCGGAAAAACATGTGTTATCGGTAAATTTTCAGTCTTTGTGTTATAAACGCTTATCACCTTACCACTATTACCGGCAATTTATTGAAAATGTCTTCATTCTTGAAATCACTTATGCCATTTGCAGGATCATATCAATAAACATGTCTGAAATTTGTCACACGATAAATTAAAATTGTTTCGTTTGGTTCTATAACGCAACGTTTCTAAAGATTTTCGAAACCATTCATTCTAATATTTTATTTTCTCAGCCCTATGACTATTTAATTATCGAAGCTGGTACTTTTAGTGTGTACAAAAATGCCGTGTAGATGTTGTTATAGTCTAAACATGTTTCTAACTTAATATTTCCATGTAATCTAATTGATTGACTTCTTACCGAAACTGGTCGGAATTAAATTAATAAAACTGTAGGGTCCTTATCATTGACATGTCTTGACACAACAAGCCAGTTAAACGTGTGAATGAATTTCATAGCGCCTTTTAAATAAGACCAAAATATAATACCTGTAGTATTCAATAAGAGAGCATCACTAATTATATAAAATTATCTTGCTGTAAGTGTTTTCCACATAGAATCATGTTGACATCGGTATAATATGTATCACATTATATAGTGTATTTTCACGACTCTTTAGGTTTACTAATTTTTAACTTTTTGAGTTGTCATAGCTAATTTAAATAATTTGCCGCAATACAGTATCGGTAGCTCTATATGGCCTATTCTTTTTAATATAAATGATTTAGAGATTTAGAGATATGGTGACAACAGTTAAGCTGTCAGCTCTTTCTGGTATAATATAATTCCAGTTTATCGTTATCATTTTCTGTTTTGATTTCGTAAAGTTTTTAATGTTATTATATACATTTTAATAGTGAGATTTTTCAATAGGAAAAAACGAGTTACACAAAAGCGCCATTCTTCATTGTTCAGTGGACTTGCGCAAACTTCCCGCAATATATCTTCACTTATAAATGTATTTCACAAATATGCTAATTTCTCCGTATGTTATATCATATTATAAAAGAGCTGGGTAACGTTTTGGAGGGAACTAAAATTAAATATTAAAAATCGCTTATCAATATTACATGCATGTTTCTCGTATGTGTTCATTACAACAAATTCCGCATGTGTATAACTATAAAAATGCATATAACACACACACACACACACACACACACACACACACAACATACATTAACGGATAGGAGTAGCGAGATAACCTCTGGGAACTTTGAATAGAATCGGATATAAACATGCTATAAAGTGCTGCATATGCGCTGGTCAGCGGGTTCGACTCTGAGACAGTCGCACTGTGTTTATTGCGCTTGTCGCTGTGACACAAATGTCAGCCAACTGCAGTCTGTGCTGCGCTCGGACCTTGTGGTGTGCCGGACCATTGGTCGTTATGTACCACAGCTGTAATCTGTGGCAACGAGTAGGGAGAGAGGAATACTGCACTCTGTGTTGTTTTGACATACCAGAGAACCAAATACAGCTTTAAATTAGTGAGCAGCTTGTTACAGCTGATTTGGGTACCCGGAAGACCTCTTGCAGAGCGGCGCTAGGTGTTATCTACTGGCAGAAAGAGGCAAATGTAGATTTGGCACTGACAACGTACAATCGCTTTTCTGCATTACGTTGTTAAACTGCATGTGTGCACCTGTTCCAACAATGTAGCTTCAGATTTTTTTAATTATTATATTTATTAAGCTACTTACATGTACCTACAGCTGTATACAGCCTTAAGCATGAGCAAATCATGCGTGAAACAAAATGTGAAACTGGAACCATGGATGCACATTTTAATAAGGATAAACTGGACGGTAATTGCACTATGTCGAAGGTGATCAATGAGCTGATCGGTCGAAACTCATGTAGGATGTTTTAGAAGGTCCACTTTCTTTTTCCTCTCGTGTCTGTGCGCATTTGGTAATCTCATCAACACGGACACTTTTTAGCGCTTAAACGCTGTTTATTTTCGGTACGTAATGCTCTGTGCTACGAATAATATGTGCTCATTTTATTAGTATTGTATTAAATCTTTATATCCAAGTTACCAGCACGCTCCAGTCATGAATACTCAGACGTTTACAATATTATTCGATAAAATGACCAAGCTTAACGTCAAAATATTTTTCTATTGTACTGTCGGACTGTAATACAATAATAATTAATTCGCAGCTCGACCTTGCTTCTAGATTTTTATTTTATAGATAGATAGATAGATAGATAGATAGATAGATAGATAGATAGATAGATATTGCGTAACCAAGGCAATCACAGAGAATTTTTTAATCCGTCTTATACAATATACAATTCTGATTGATTCGATGGCAAAATTAATATTATTTACACATACACATTTGGAAGTTTTTTGTGAATAAATATACAAATAGAACAATATTGATTGTAGTAATGGCTGTTATTTATTTTCCTTCTAATGCCGCTTGACGCAGCATTCTGTTATGTACAAAACGGTCCAGCAAACGTAGTAGACATAAAGTCGGCAGAGTTGAACTTCACGCTTTCTACAAAGATATTAACTGTGCAGCTGTCAAAAAATGCTATTAGGGCCCAAAGTAAAAAGTGAAATTGTGTATTGATTTCAGCTAATAAATGCAATTTACACGACGCGACAGACTGACCTTCTGTAACACCCCTTCAACAGTACTACGTGTTGTTGATTTCTCAATTTTATTTTTGCACAGTCTGTACACTTTTACTTAAAGGCTATGTAGCCCGTTTAGCATTTGAGCCGCAGTACGAATAGGTCTAAAGCACAAGAAAACGGCACTACAGTTTGGAAGGACTGGAAATTATTGCGACAGAAACAATGCATACAATATACACAGAAACGGAATGAATCTTAAGGCTTGACACTAGGCGAACTGTTTCATACATGTGAAGCATCTTCTACGACACATATTTTTGCATGTATTTCGTACTTGACCAGTTTTTTTTTTATTATACAAGAATTTTTCGCTTACTCTTTGTTAAAACTGAGAAGGAGCCGCCCTGCGTAAACCCCAACCCCCCAGCCCAGTTTGCTACTGTCTGAGTGGGCGGGAACAGCATACAAATTGAAGGTCAAGTTAGTACGTAGACTGCCCTTTATATGGCGTCCAGTAGGCCCAATGTCGACGGGACTATAGAAGGCCAATGTCGTTTTAAATGAAAGATAACAAAACAAACAGTTAAAACTGCGCTAAATCAAAATAGAACGCAGTAACGATCCCTCATGAACTATCATTGGAATTATTTGGCTATATGTTTTTTCAAAGAATTATTGCGGGTTTGTGGTGGTGTTGGTTAGTTGGCTAGTTTAAGGCGCCACAGAACTAACAAATGCCTTTCATTATAATAACATATCTAATATTAGAGTTAATGACAAGCTATGGGGACTTAAAAACTCTCCAACACCTAAAATACGATCGCGCCTCGCGGTGCAGAGAAAGTAAAAGATCCTAGACAGAGCGCCTCGAGCAAACCAAATTCCTTAGTGCAACAGAGTCCTGTGGGAAACAAAGGACATTTGGTAAGGATTGACCATATTCTTCCGTATGATAAAATTTGTTTTACGTTAATATGCATATTATAGCGTAACACCGCCTCGACTCACCGTTTGTTTTGTGCATTTAAGGGACTGGCATTTACTTGCCGAAAACAGTATACGCGACAGATGTATTTACGTAGCGCCACGTATTTGAACTTACTAGCGTCGGATATGTCTTGAAAAGGTTACTGCTGCTTTCGAAGACATTTTTCGTCATTGGAATCATCATTTCACTCATCATCTTCAATAACTCTTTATCAGTTAATCTTATGATAATCTTGATTCCTGAATTCCTGATCCTGTTCCTGGAGTTATAGGTCGCAAGCAACGACATAAGCGAGACTGCAATGCATTTCTAGGCGCTCGTCATAACAATTCGAAAACAGCCCGAAACAACTTATGCAATTTCTTTTATTACTTATTTTTTTAGCATTTGAGTTTTAAAAAATATTTTGACATTATTTCCTTTTGCTGTTAACGTTAAATTCAAAAAGAGAAATTAAGCGCCCCTACCTGCACATCTGAGATATTTGTAAATATTGTGAAATTACTCTGCAGTTTCTACATTATCTTATTACATTATCATATATATGGTTACACATATGCAAAAGACAAATATTGAAAAATGTAAGAAAGAACGGATAATTTACACGAGCGCAGAGTAGTTGTCTATTTCTGTCTTACTATATTGCTAAACGCCTTCATCAATGCATATTTGAAAATTAATTATAAAAACGTTAATTTCAGTTAATTTAATTAACTTAAATAACTTTTTATGTGTGTCAAATAGAAAATGCTGCTGATCTTGTTGGATTTACACGTAAAGTCGGTTCATAAAATTAAGCTGTGCGATAATTCAGGCTTTGGACTAGTATAGTTTAGCAATTGTTAATGCATCTGTTCTTGATAACTATTGAGTATCCTTTCCTAGTTTCATAGGCATAATAAGATTAATTGTTGCTGAAAGGACGGGAAATTGATAAAAAAAAATAAAGAAATGCTTGAATTTGGTAAATTGGGTTGATTAAACAACCCATTAAGTTTTATGCGTTTTGGCTATATATATATATATATATATATATATATATATATATATATATATATATATATGTGTGTGTGTGTGTGTGTGTGTG
>JAAGVU020000038.1:1056521-1068664 GCA_011763525.2 Mormyrus iriodes | reverse complement strand
GGCTATATATATATATATATATATATATATATATATATATATATATATATTTATATGTGTGTGTGTGTGTGTGTGTGTATGTATGTGTGTGTGTGCTATGCCAGTTAATCTGATATATTAAGCAATAAAATAATCTTAAGAGCGAAATTATATTGCAAAGAACAATCTGTGCAAGAAAACATTTGCTGTTGCGTCTCCTAGCTGTGTAGTTTTTTTAGACGCTGCGATGGTTTTGCAATCAACGTACATTTAAATTTTGCTTGAAGACTTGGACATACATCACAGAACCTTCAGGTAGTAGCAGGTGTTAATTCATGATACTACAGATACACAGAGAGAAACGTGTTAACTTCTGTTAAAACCAGAAAGATCTGCTATTTCACAATTTTAGTAACTGCTAAAGCGTGTTGGAAACTAAACCTGCTAAAGTCGTTTTGGTCTAATCAATCTGCTAAAATCTCCATCTGAAGCTTTTTATTTATCCCAGGAAAAGTAATGTAGCAACAAAAAGGTTATTTGTTAAATACTGACCAATGTGTTATTAAAATTAATAGACACATCACTGTATTGTTATATAGACCCTGGGGATTGTCAGTATCTGTTTATCTTTAAAAACGATATGTTGTGTACTCTTCTCTTGCCCAAATGGAAGGAATCTGCAGACTACAGTGAATCTATTTTGAACTTTCCTTCCTTTCAAGGTACCTTTTGTGTTGAATGTACCAGACTTGACTGCCTAAACTAATGGTCATTGTCAATGTTACACTCAGTGGGGGCCCTGCTATTCTGTCTGCTCAAACCTGACCCTTAATCCTAGTCATAGGACTGGCCTGTTTGCTCAAAAATAAGTAAATTCCATTTGTTCGGGGGAATATCTAATGTGACACGATATTTCTCAATTAAACAAATTCATCTGACAATTACCTTAGCCTTGTATTTGTATATTTTATACAATGTGGTTAATGTTAAAAAATTAGAATTGTAATACATTTTACACACACATACACAGAGTTGTACATTATGGATGTAGCTTGTGTGATGTGCTGGAAGGGCAAGTACAACCAATGACTGAAACTTTTTTGTGACATTTTCCATGAAGATGTTTTATTTGGCAGAACCCAACAATTCAAGTAACACTGGGAGTATTACCCACATGACATAAGATTCTCAGACATCCTGTGACCTCTCATGAGTGTGTTCTTCATATTTGTCATTATAAAAAGTATGTAACAAAATCCAAAGAATATATATGTGTGTGTGTGTGTGTGTGTGTGTGTGTATATATATCACTGAAATATAATAACCAATTTGTTTGGAAGATTGCTTGTCAGCACTTTTCTCCACTTTGAAAGGCAAACTCACTGCTTTTTTCCTCTATATTGATCATGTTCAGCTATTGCAAAGTGGTCAGAAAATGCTGAACAGTTAAAATATGAAGTAAAAGACATGCAACAAATTTAGTTGGTTTCATTGTACTGTAGCAAATAAATATGTATTTCTATGATCACATTCTTCATACAGACCAGCCCTTGGCCGTAGTGCTGCTCCTCGCGCTTGTTAACAAACTCATGGTTACATATTTCAGTTTAGTGTCCTCCTACTGGCCTTATCATGCAAGTTTCTCTTAGAAAATTGACTCAAGTTTCAAGCCTGACATCTAATCACTGCAAGTATTGAGCTCAGAAGTGACTTTTATAATGTGCATTGAAAGGTAAAAATACACACACAGCCAAAATATGTGTCGACACAGGCACCATGCAGAATCCAGCGCAACAGACCCTGCCCCAGGCCCCTTCCCCCCCCACGCTCTGGACTTCACGCTTGGCGAGCGTAGGTGCATTCTTAGCGACCTCAGTAAAACCAAGGCCCAATTGTTGTTGCTTGAAACTCTTCACAGCTCATGCAACTGAATTTAACAGCCCATCTTACATCCAATTAAATTTATCTGGGGCATCAGGGGACAATAATATTATTGCAAATGTTTCCCACATTTACCGCTTGTTTCCGGCCAATTTACTTGGAAACTGTAGGCTTGCTCTATGTGACGTTCTTCAAATACTGCAGAAATTAAATAATAGCTGAGATAACTGAATATACTTAGCATACTTATAGTATAGCACCTGTAGTATTTGCTTGGGTTATACAGTCATTGCATTGATTCAAATCACAAGCTTGCTGCCTACTTAAATGTTTCTTTTTGCAAGCCAAGGATGGAATCTGTGCAGTGCTTTCCCTTCATCCTTGTAGGTCACAGATGACTTTAAAAGGTTGCTCATGCATTTATGTTATACTCCACTTCATGAGCTTAAATTCACTGTCAGTTTATTCAGCTACATGTAAGACAGCACAGCTCAGTGAGGGGAAGTGAGGTTTCATTCAAAGACGACAGGGCGTTGCTCTGCACCTCAGGGTCCTACTGCACGCCTTTGGTGAACCTTTTACTCCATGAAAACAAGTATCAGCTAATAGCTAATTTGCTGACATGTATCACCTGTTAATAACATGACCATGCCAAGTAAATAACTATGAAATTTTGTTTAACTGATGCCTGTAGGTCCTCTGCTCTAATACTATTTGTTTATAAAAATAAAGGCAATAAGATCAACCCATAAATTAAAAAAATTAAAGTAATATTTACTTTAAAATTAAATTAAAGTGTAATTGACAACATATAATTAAGTTATATTTCTCTTGCACACGGACAGACACACACATATTTCATATGTTCTACATTAGAAAATTATATAATAAAAATAAATAGATCTGGAATAGAAGCAAACCTTATGCTTTTAACATGGACATATAACAATAGTTCAATTGGAGCCATCTTACCTTTCCATTGAATCAGAGCTTTACTCCTCAAAATCATCTGAAAAAACTAGGGAAAGACCGGGACAGGTTAACAAATTTGGAGCCAGTTTTGTTTTTTTTTATTTTTCACGTTTTGTATTTAATTTAGCGTTATAGAATATAATTGTTCTGACATCAGAAAGACGAGTTTCTCAACAAACTATGGAATTAGTGTCCTTCTTTAATTTTTAATTAAATAAATTTGAAACTATATCAAACTGATATTCTAGCGTGTGTAATGTTATATTGTGACGTAATGTTATACTGACCAGCCATATTCTATAACGAAAGTTTGTTGTTGTTTTTTTCTTTTTTCTAGTTGCATACAATTTGAATGCAGCAATTAAATTACCAACAAAATAAGGTGTATGTGTCAACAGAAAAATAACTCATTTGCAGTATTAGGTTCGACAAATGCACACTTACACTAGACACTCACACGTACAAACGATAAGCATTTATGTGTGTCCTACCCGATTTGCTGTCTGAAAAAGACATTTCATACTTTAAGTGGTGCTCCAGTATATTAAATCTATTTTTGATACGTCACGTAGGCTACTTTTTATTTTAAATTTTATGTACCATCCTAAAAAATTAATTATATATACATATATTTGTTCGTCTGTTTTTTGGCTTTTGATGTGTGTTTGTTGCTTCTTTGTTACTTTTTAAATTTTATGAAACAAAAAACGTGGCTACGTTATGCTCAGTCAGGGTTTTATGATAGTATCCAAAGGATTTTAGTGGTCAAATTCAAGTGCCACGTCAGGGCTAGCTGCCTGCATTGTGTAGGTGTTTGCAGACAAGATTTTATCTGCTGAAAGGAGGTTTTAGGTGAGCTAACAGCCTCGTGCCGCTTTTGCGAAACGCTCCAGGATCGCCTGCAGGTTGTTAGCCTCCTTTTATATAAACAGGCAGATATAAATAAACGGATTAAATTTCTGCGCGCAATTCCATAAAGTAATATCAATCATTATTTCATGCGAGTTTAGAACAAAATTAAAATTTATATGAACCACATATAATTCTTGGCGAATACAGCACACTTAGTGTGACTGGGAGATGAATTAGCGTACATTTAAGCATAGCCTATACACAGATTTATTAGCATGCTGCATTACCTGTGTTGCTTGAGCTAATTTTCTGCCCGTAATATTTTAATTAGAAAATCTTATAAAGAAACTCAGTCCCATAAGCAATTCCAACCGATTTGTTTCACTTGCTGGCAACAGAAATGTTTATTTGATACCCCAAAGGTAGCACAATCAGTCTTTAAAATGGGTTTCAGACTCATATCTACCGAGTTCAGGCCATAATACGTTGCAGAGTATTAAAATAGTTTGAAATAAATTACAACTGTAACGAATTCGAGATATGAAAAAAAAATCATAGAAACAATACAATTAACGTCTATGAATATGAGGTCAATATTTATTGTAGTAAGTTTTATCAGAGTGGGAAAATGGGTATGGTGAATTTCAGTTGTATTGTTTTTTATAAACTAGATTATTAACAGGAATATATTATTAGAGATTTAGAATATCTCGACTGCAAAAGGTGATTGACAAACGGCTGGTTTAGTAAACATATCAGCTAATTAGACGTCAGATTAATAATACATAATACTGAAAGCTGGTGAACGTTGTTATGCTTCACAAAATACAACTTCGAGGTGCAAATATTGCATCCTATAACGAACAAGCGCGAAGTTTGAATAAATCTGCATTTCTGTGTAATCCGTGAATAATTTTTGTACGTGACTTTTAAATGCATTTTTATTTATGCATGCCCGTGTATGATTTCCATACGAGACATTAAATACATTTTTATGTATATGTAACCCGTGAATAATCTTCATACGTGACGTTTAACTACGTCTATATTCCCTCCTCCGTCTTCATGTTTTCTTCCACGTCCTATTCACGCTGTCCTATATGTCTTCGTTCATTCCAAACCCAACCGAAGCTGCGTATTAAGCCTTGTTTCTAAACTGTTAATCTCACTTGCAGATATATTACAAAGCTTTCTTATAAATTTAATCTTTAAACTTCCAGCAACGTTCTTGCTGGTGGTGCTGGTGGTGCTGGTGGTAGTGGTTGCTGGGGAGGGGGTGACAGGAATTATTGGGGAATTTTATATAGAGTTTAAATGTCATATAAACTTATTTTCTTATTGATATTTCCATTACATTTTACAATTTTATCAGAAGCAGTCCTCTATCCACATTTTAGTAAGTGATACAGGGAATTCAATTTTATAAAATTCGCACTCGATGCATTTCTGAACTACAGCAGTTTATTTCAGATACTGGGGGTGCGGAAGCGTTATTATATGATTATGATGCTATGATTCGTAGAGCAGAAAATGAAACTTCTGCTAAATGAAAAAAAAAAACAGTTTCACCAAATATAACTGGTTTGGGCATCCCACCAGTGAAGACAATTTTTTCTTTTTTGATTACACGAGTTTAAATGAACTTGACATAACACAAGTCATTGCACGCAAACCAGATAAAGTGAATGATGACCTGATAGACTCATATCTCCTGAAAACAGAGTGCAAGTGTAAAAACGAGCAGTGAATTTTGTATTCTTCTTTTATCCCCGACATGGATGTGGTTTTAACATGAGCACTTATCAAAAAGGAAGGCTTTATTGGGAAGTATAGGGAATTATTACGGGGAACTGTATTATGGACAAAAACAGCGTATGACGCTAATAGCATCAATAATGGGATGATTACAGGCCACAGCAAATGATTATAACAGCAGAACTAACAATAATAAAGTGGCCATGGCTGTACCAGAAGTAGTAGTGGTAGTAGTAGTAGTAGTAATAATAATAATAATAATGAATCTTACCTCTACAACCTTAGAGTGCAATGCTACATAACATATGCATTTAAGTGAATTCCTGTTTAGAAAACGGTTTGACTCCTATTCGACACAGCAGTGCGGTGAATCTATTCGAAATGCGCTTTTGGTTTTCATTATACTCGTGCCATGTTTCAAACTAATCCTTTGAACCTCCTAAATCGTACCTATGCGAACCACTCCTACGCATCTAAGTGTTTCCAAATTGATATATGACAATATCTACTTTCGATCACGTGTCTCGGGCGACTTAGACGGATAGCGCGTCATCTCGCCTTCCCAAATTCTCTCCTTCTACAGTGCGAATCCAAAACATCTATCGAACCAGAGAAAGATGTTTAACTCTGTGAATCTGGGCAACTTCTGCTCCCAGACACGCAAAGACAGGACTTCCGAATTTGGAGACAGAACCGGCTGCGCTTCAAATATCTACCTCCCAAGCTGTACCTATTACGTCCCTGAATTTTCTGCGGTCTCTTCGTTTCTACCACAGGCCCCATCGCGGCAAATCACCTACCCGTATTCCACAAATCTATCTCAAGTACAGCCGGTACGGGACGTTTCATATGGCTTGGACCCCTCCAGTAAATGGCACCATAGGAGCAATTATGCATCCTGCTACACAGGAGAAGACTTGGTGCATAGGGACTGTCTTCCGCCATCCACCATGACAGAAATGTTTATGAAAAACGAAAGTGTCTACAGCCATCACCACCATCACCATCCCAGCTCCAATCATCCCCCTGCAGGTTTTTACTCCGCAGTTGGTAAAAACAACGTACTCCCTCAAGGTTTCGACCGTTTTTTCGAGAGCGCGTACTGCAGTACGGACAGCCAGCAAGACAACTGTTTACAAAAGAACGAGGCGAACAAGTTGGAAACGGAGTCCCAGCAGCCCTCCACGCTTCCCGGCGCTGCAGACCCGGAAAAGGAGCCGGAGGATGAGGAAGAGCGCACTACTTCGGGCTCATGTGCTTCTTCGGGTACGAAGGACGGCAGCGCAAACAAGACCAGTCACTCCAGTAGGTACCGAAGCTGTAAATGGGGAAAGGTTAAGGGACTAGCCCGGTGTTTTGTCGGTCAGATTTTATGTGGAGTTTTATAAGCATTCAAAGGATTTTATTATTACCTACAAAGCTCTTTCTTCCAACGAGAAGAATTTTTACGATGGGAAGGCGCTTTGAAAAACGGGGATGTTATACACAGGCGTAGCTATCATAGAGTCTGTGAAATTTTAAGAGCGAACTATTGTGACAAATGCTAACTTTGATCATGAACTTGCGTCGGCATTTTAAGGGATTCTGTACTCGGACTGCCGAGAGTAAAAATCAATTGGGCAGAACAGTGCTGTTGGCGTCCTGTGAATTTTCTTGTAGCACTTGCATCCAAAATACCAAACGCATAATAGAGAGCGCGATGGTGGAAATTAAAATTTGAGATAGCCATAATTAGTAGCCTACAATATTGCTTCCACTGCTGTATTGCTTGACTTTTCAGTTCATGCTTCTCATAAGTTGACGCTTCATTATCTATCTATCTATCTATCTATCTATCTATCTATCTATCTATCTATTTCCCTGTTTGTCTGGCTTCCCGTCTGTGTCCATCTCTTTATTTTCGGCATAGCAGCCACGCTGTTTTCATGTCTAATAAATACCGAGGGTTTCTGTGCATGACTATGTGATGCTACACGACAGAACTGTGTGATATGTGGAGAAAAATAATTATAGATGTATAAAACGTACACATACATTAAAAGCACATCGGCCTATACCAGGAGCATATTTCATTATCCTGCTTTTGGTTTAAATACGTAGTTAGCATTGTGCATAGTCTGTTATTTTTAAAGCTTGTCCTGCTTTCCTATCTAGCAATGTGTTAAATCCTTTTTCATTTTCAAGATGAGCGATTTTTTTCAGCTAATCTTAGGCCAAATTTCACCACAGAAATGTATGAGTACGTTTTTACATGATTTCAGCTTTATAGGCGCTATATGGGTAATCTATACAATAACTCTCCGTTTTTCTTCTTCTCTTTAATTTCATATGTGTTCCATAATTTATATATAATTTGATGTTTAATAAATGCTGTTTCACTTGATGTTTTTTGGAGTTATGATAATTAAAAAAAGACTTTAAGTACGTGTATTTCCCATGGCACAAACACAGTATCGATAACTGCATAACACTTATAGCAACCATGTGATTATTTGTACTAAATAAATCTGTTTATTAATTAATTCCTGTCGGAAGAAAAATTGGTGTTTGTGGCTTTAAGAAAATTGAAGCCAAACAAATACAACAATACAGTACTGAAAATTCGGTGACGTTAAAGCGAGAGCTCGGTTACCTTATATTGTTTCAATGTAACGGCGTCCAAAGTTAAACTGGCGCCTCGATATCTGCCCATCAGTTGAGTAGAATCTAGTAGTCGATCTCGGTGAGGAAAACTATCACAATTACATGTTATTGATTTTGCATTTCCTATTTCTTTCCTCCAAGGTACTCCTCGGACGAGAAAGAAGAGATGTCCATACTCAAAGTTTCAGATTCGGGAACTGGAGCGGGAATTTTTCTTTAACGTTTACATTAACAAAGAGAAGCGACTTCAGTTATCCAGAATGCTAAATCTCACCGACCGACAGGTCAAAATTTGGTTCCAGAACCGCAGAATGAAAGAGAAGAAACTGAGCAGAGATCGATTGCAGTATTTTTCTGGAAATCCTTTATTGTGAAGTGAACAATAAGCCACAGCAGATGGTGAAAATAATAATTTTACGTAATTCAGAAACTGTGTTGTTTCAGCACATTTCCCTTGTGCATTGCTATTGAAATCATTCTTTCTAACAAAAACATAAAGGTACTTTTAAATGAGTCCATGTAACTTAATATAACAATTTGTTGTCACTGGGTAAATCTTCTGCTACGACGACAGAAAAACCTTTTTAACCATTACGAATCCAAAAAACAACGGATGTAAAAGACTATTAACATTACATTGAATGTGGCTAACGTTTTTGTGTACATGTGTATACAATTTAATCAACGCGTTCTGTCATAGTCACGCTGTTCTCCTTATTTTTTGTTGTTGTTGCGTATTTCTTATTATCGCTTAATATCAAGTGTTCCAAAATACAACTACAAAGCCAAATATTTTTTTTGCAATTTTATATTTTCTTCTTGCTTGGTTTTCACTTGGACGTCTACAGTTTGGTGTCCAATATATAATAAATGCTATGTTTATAGGTACTACGCAATATGCATAGTCTCTATATTGAATGTAAATACATATTTTATGCTGACGGGTTTCCATTCAAAACTGGTAGTTTTCGTATAACCCCTAAAAACCATGCTTGGTGCTTTCTTGACTTGCAATACGGGACGGAGAATCCACCTATGGTATACATGCTGCGGAAATAACTTAAAATAAAACAACTTTGAAAATCTGATCTGTGCTATCTTTATTGTTAAACATGAGCAATTTGACAAACGCTGTGCATCACAGCGGAGACTTCGTTGAATAAAGTTAAAGATTATATACCCGCTTAATATAGAGATATGTGAAGAATGCGTTTGCTTAGTTTGTAAGGTAAAATCTCTACAGTGCATTCTGGCAATTTCTTTGAGTTTTGTCAGGATCCTTACAAGTTATGCACGCAACAGCGTATCATCAAAATCGTCCACAATAAGGTGGAATGAGTGACTGGTAATTCATTGTTTGAGTGGAAAAATATATATTTAACCATAAATAGCTGTTTCACTCTGCTAAATAAATTAGATGAAAATGTGACGGTTTATTTTGATTACAAGCCATTCAAGGTCTGCGTGTTGGGGGAAGGGTGTGGACTGTGCAGACTGAATTCTTATTGTGCATGCGCAAAGCTAGTCTCCTTGAGACTTGTGGAGGAGAAAAAACGTTTTAGGGCCACTAAATAGGTTTTCCAATGGTCGTCTAGACACTGCCATAAAGGCAGAGCCACTAAATAGCTATTTTCCTTCTTAATTGCACCGTCTGTTCATAGAGTAACATTCACTTCCGCTGTAAATAGTAAACAAATAAGACTGTCTGTCCGTAAAAAATACACAAGCATAAACATCGGTATACCCGCGTTCAACTAGCCCCCCACAGTTCAGCTTCCACCTTTTTTACTTTCGTCTCATGCAGCCCCAGCCTCATGAATGACTTCCTCATCTTCAAACTCGGGCTAGTTCAAAGTTCTCCATCCACTCCGATTCACTAAAATTGCCTATAAACCCTGCTTTATTGACCACGTGGAGCTTAACTGCGCTGCTGGAGAATGACGGAGGAATGAGACGAATAAGGAAGGGGTGTGTGTTGGGGTGTGGTGGGGGAAGGGGGATATTTTAATTTTGAACGGTATAGCATTACAAACAGAAATATAGACTCACAAACGACAATCAGTACAATGATCTTTGCTAAAAAATGTCAGCCTATATTATCTGTTTATGCTGGTTAAAGAAAATCAGAACAAACTATATTTATTTGTCTTTGAGCATAGCTAATGTCTTTATCCGTGTGCCACAAGGCGGCGAAGCTTTCCTCGGAAATATGGCGAGGAACTAGATTTAATGAAGGGCTGTGATGTCTGGAAATGCAGCAAGCCCGTTCCTGCTGACCTTAATATTAAACGTCAGCAGGTACTTCGTGTGTTGTACAGAGCGATTTAACGCGCTCTGTAAAACACTTTATTATCCCAGTAAAATGTAATATTTTCACGCATGGAAAATTTAATAAGATATTGGCATGTGATTTTACAAGTAGCTCCGTTTCATTCCGTTTCGCGTATTTGTACAAGATACTTGGCGATTTAAAAGAGAGGATAGGAAAGTCTAAGGTCTGTTTTCGTATTTGTCAGTATGTTGTGTATCTACATCCACAAAAGTTCACGAAAAGCGAATGAGAGCAAAGGGGGCATGTTAATTGGGATTTGTGCGTGTGGCTTGGAAGGGTAGGCACATGAGATAGGTGGGAGACGCATGGCCAGCGATCAAGGCTAGCAGACATTGCCTGTCACACCCACCGAGGACCTTGGCCCTGGGCTGATGACGTACTTGACTTATCGGATTCTCCTTTCCCATCTCGTCGTCACCGTCCTCCAACCGTAACGGTTGTCGAACTGCTCATCAGACAGCGGGGGCACTGTCGATCTAGTATTTGCTTTCTGGTTCTGTTTATACAGTGTGTTAAATCCATTACGCAACCAGCGTAATCAAGAAATTCGAAAGACCCAGCTTGGGTTAAGACGTGACAGTGACACGTTTAAGTGAAAAGGTCAACTCATCGCTGCTTGTTAACACAGAACATATTCGGGTTTTTATTTGCTAACGTCGAAATATAAAGGTAACGCCATACCAAGGCAGTAGCATATCTGACGTAGACAAGGAAGTGATGGCGGGAAGATCTGAATCAATTTAACAGCAATCCAACTGAAGGTGATGTAATCACACTTGAAGAAACACGTATGGACTTTAACCGTCATTTTCTCATAATGCACGTATGGTCAAAGAGGAAAGAAACACAAACAAGCTGACAAACGAAGTTTTGGGTTTGAGACGTGTTGTAAGTTATGATTTGGCTGGTATGTGAGGATACTTCGAAGACGCAAGGTAAACATTTTATACCAAATAAACCCTCATAGGCGTCGCTTTGTTTTACGTGTACTACTTTAAGTTATTTGTAGTAGCATATTTTAATTCCATATATAGATCAAAAGGCAACCGTCATTAGAAATACAGTAAATTAAGCTTCTTTCAGCCCAACCAACTTTATTTATTAGTGAAGAAGGTAAATAGCGGTTAAAGCAAATGGGGTAAGTCAAAACCCAGACTCCACGCAATGATATGAATTTTTTACCATTATTAGTGAATGATTTGTGTTGTTTTTCTTAACATTATACGATGTTTAAATTTAATACAATGGTATTTATTATTATTATTATTATTATTATTATTATTATTATTATTGGTGTTTTTGTTGTTGTTGTTGATGATGATGATGTTGTAGTTGTTGTTGGGGTGGTGGTGGAGGTCTTCTTCTTCTTCTTCTTCTCGACCTCAGTGAGGTATAAACAGCCAGCCGTAAAGCTGGAAGATTGTCGCTATGCTTTGCTGCACCAAGTTAAGGCTGTAGCACGTACCTGTCAGACATTTTGAAAAGGTCATTTATTATACTCCAGTATTTAAAATTATGTCTTTCAGCGCTGGGCGCATTTTAAATTGTATTTGTTTTCACTGTGAAATCATTTATATAACATCTTGCATTGTATATTTCTCAGTTTAATTAAACAATATATTTAAAAGACACAACAACTATCCTTGTGATGTAATGCTTTTTGATCAATGGGTATGTATTAAATCTACATTTTAAAACTTAAATTAGAATATATATATAAAGTTACTAT
>JAAGVU020000038.1:1012304-1045481 GCA_011763525.2 Mormyrus iriodes | reverse complement strand
AACTAGTTGATGTGTTCTTAAATATATATATATATATATATATATATATATATATATACATACATATATATATATACATATACATATACACACACACACACACAAAATAGGGTCGTGGCTCTTCATTTCAACTTTATTTCTCGAACTACTATAATAAACGAAATGTTGCCAGCAAAGTCCAATAAATTGTTGAGCGGTGTTGTGTTTTACTTAGTGAACATTTTTTTTCCTTTTCAAAAATTGCTAATTAGCCATGCCATTTAAGAGCATTTACACAACATAGCTGTGGTATTAGGTTTTAAGTGCCTTATTGCAGACCTTTATGACGTAGCGCTTTTAGTAAATTCTGAACTTACCAACATTACACATAAGGCTTCGGAGTAACTCAATTCAAATAGAAGCATCAGTTTTTTACTTTTAGATGCACCAAGTATTCTCCATAATGTGGAACCATTTTAATTATATCTTTTATAAAATTTACGTAATTTTAAAAATAATACAAAGAATTGCGACTGAACGCATTTAAAATAAGTAAAACACAATTTTACTCCAAGCAATAATATAATATCACAACAGATCGATGCCTTATTAATACTGTTAAGGAAACACATTGACAACAGATCCATGAAAATACATTTAACCAAGTGTATGTTTTTATTCGTAATTTACAATAAACATTTCATAATCGGCATTTTTCTACGAATTAGATAAATAAAAACATTCAACCGATTAATAAACAAAATGCTCCTCACGCACAAAATAATTTTGTGACTAGCTCACATTGTATATGGTGTCCTCTTAGTTTTTAAATAAAACTTTTAATGGATTTCCACATTCCAGTAGCAACAAATTCAACATGCGAAATCTACTAACACTGACAGAGATGGAAAGTGGAAAAGTGAAGTATTTGTTGTCGACTCTTATTCACACCCTTTAACATTTTAACAAGTACGAAACATAACTATATTAATGATTGTTACCTTGTTGAATTCGTTTGGCTGCTGTATGACACGACATACTTGACGCCGAAAGTACTTCACTGAGTCATTTATTTATTTATTTGTTGCTTTTAAGATTGGCCATGAAAATAAATGTAGGACTTAACATGTGTGTCTAATGTCTTTTTCAGCCGAGAAATCACACTTCAGAAACACTGTCAATAAAAGTAGTTTGGCAAATAAATACAAGGATAGTGGAGAATTGACACTCGTAATAGCATATCGCATGCAGTTTACCAAAAAAGGGATAAGGAACTTAACTTACAGTTTGGGTACGTCACAGTGTAATACTCATATAATTGTAGGACACCTAAGCCACTGAAAGGGTCACCCCAGCCTGGCCCTCGGCAGTTTACAAATAGTGCAACATTCAACCTTAAACTTATATTTATACTCCCTGATTTTAAAGAATATATAATGCTGGGCTTGTTACATATATCACGTGACGTGAAGACGTAGATAGCTAGTATTTAAGTGCTGATTTAAGATATGGCACGTAGGTGGCAGTGATGCGCTATATAATTCAGTTAAATCAAACTGTACAATTGAAGTAGAAATGAGCATATATGTAATATTCCTTATCGGTAACATAAATTAGTTTATTTCAGATAAGATGAGTTGCAAAGGCGCTAATGAGAATGCTATTATAAATGGCCAATATTTTATTATTATCAGTATTACCAGTGATACGATGATAACAATTGCATTTCTAAACAACTAGTTAAATGTGTTTGTATATTCTGTGTACGTGAAGATGACAACGTTTCACATAGTGAGTCGATAATAGTTAATATTAAATTCGTTATTTGAAAAATATGTTACTTAAATAATAGTTATAACGTGTCCTCTTACTAACACTGCACATGTAAAACGCTTCTTCCGATCTCAAAATGTTTAAGTGTTTCCTGACAAACACAAGAGCAAGTTCAAAATAGAATCGAGCAGCCGACCTGCGTGGAGGTTTTCTCCTTGTAAAGGCTACAAATTGTCGCGGCCGCGTCATTCTCTTTTTTCTGAGCTTCAGCACATGTATTAATGACGCAGCTTCAGGTATCCTATGGACCTAATATCTTAGTTTTCTAGCCAGTCAAGGTTTGTGGCGTTTGGAAAAAAAATCTTAAAACTGAATGTTATTATTGTATTTGCTTGACTGTTTGAGCACAGTGTTGTACACATTTATATACTTATTTGTCTGATATTATGTTTTGTCTCGCCATGCTACTGTTTAAATGCAAGTGTTACTATATTGTAAAGTCGAATTATGAGATGTGGAGAACATCCAGCATTCAATGCAACAATTGACTAATAATTATGTACACATACGCATGTAAGGTTAGCATTTCTATACATCGCGAGTAACTTTTCATCAGGTGAAAACTGCACACGCAGTATCGATTTCAAAGAGACGAATCATTTCAGCAATATCCAACGTTAATAAACTTGTGTCTTACACATGTTACAAAATGGTATTCAAAAAGGCATTTATCTAAAGAAACTCACCAATAAACAAAACAGTAAACACAGATCAGAAAATCATGCTCAATAGCACCAAAATTTACCCTAATTAGTAAGATCGCTTTGTTGCTATTTAAGGTAAAAGATAATATTCTCCATTAGTAACATGGAGAATGGGTTTCTTTTAAATAATCAAATCCGCTTGATATAATGGATTCCATTTATGCTTTCACAGTTCACAAAATGACATATAAGCCCCGTTTTACGTACTTAATTCCAAAGCCTATCAACATAATGAAGCCACATGGACTGGATATGCAGCTTAAGCCGAAGTGCACCCACTGCGGATGGAGTATTTTACGTATCCGTTAATTACAGTAACAGTGCTAACATGTTGTATTTTTTTCGTCTGCCTTCCGGATGCAATAGCATAAATGAACTTGACTCTGTTTTCGATAGCAACCAGTGAAGTGTCAAAATGATTTTAATGGATTTACTTCATTTAAAAACTATGGGGGCGTTCCATCAGAGCGCTAAATCATCGTCTCCTTAATTTGCAACCCCACTACTAACGAACCATGAGCATTACGGCATATAAATCACAACATATTTTGTAGAAAATTTGTGATTCCATCCACTGATTCTGAATATGTAACAAAAGTAGTAGCTGTCGTCATAACGTCAAATTTTTAATAATTGATAACTGGAGTTAGGTTAAAAATATTTTACACTACAGGAATATGCCAAAGGGCTATGTCTTCAAATCAATTAACAGACCAACATTTATTATATGAGACATATCAACTAATTTTGCTTTTTAATTTAGCACCAAACTATTAACAAGAATATCGTTAAATGAAAAGTAATAACAGCAGCAGAACAATATATATGCGATGGTGCCATTGCGTATTGATGGAGTATTTTGCATAACTTTAGCTTAAATTAATTGCAGAAGGGTGGACAGTACGTGCACTCATACGTGCTTTTGGACCAGGAAAGCAATGCGGTTGTTGTCTTAATAAATAATTAATAAATAATCATACCGGAAATGCAGAGCGCAGACATTCTCAGAAACGATTTCTATTTATCTGATTGTCTCCTACCGAGGAGGGTTAATAAGCATCAGTGCCGCTAAGCAGGCGGAAAGGCAGGCCAGTTACCGGCCGACAATAACTCCATGAAAGTGGGTCCAGTAGGTAGATCCCCATTGCCTCTTTTGGCCACTGTGAGAAATTTTTAAAGTAAATTTGATATACCTGCTTATATTAGCTATTAAACTTTAACGGCTGTATAATATTTAACAAGTAAAATTAATAAATGTAAGCCTATAGTAAATTCCACATCTTAAGACTGCCAAATACATGACACTCAACTCCTTCTTGAATCCACCGCGAGGCTGCGTTACGTTCTGTCCATTTTCTTGGCGTGCAACGCACAACAAAACGCAGGCCTACATCTACAAAGTCAGCACACATAATCCAAGTGCACAATCATATACACACATTCCTGGGAAATGTAATTCAGCACATGCGCTTCCGTTTCCCAACGGTTTGAACGTGCTCACAGGCCCATGCACTTTGGTCCTAAAGCTGTCCTATAGTTTCATTGATAATTCGTCCTACTATAGATACCCGGTTTTGAAAATGCCTCTTCCAAGACTTAAGCGATTCTTCGAAATAAATTTGAATCGTTGACTATTCTTTCAGATTTTCCTTGCATTCAGGAAATGTCCTTGTAATAATACCTCCTCCTTGTTCACCGCGTGTATCAAACTCTCCACTGTGTCTATCTAATATATATTTTAAACTCAGCTTATTATCGTTATTTTTCCTTTCCCTTGTTTTCCAGTTGATGACAGACGTGACCCACAAGTATTGTGTTGATTTTATGCTATAGCAGAACCTCGACTTCAGTTGTTATTAACGACACGTTTATGAACAATCAAACGGTCCCATAAAAATTTATTGGGAGACATAAAAGCATGCGCGACCACTTGCAGAATACAGCCACTTTAGCAGGCAAGTTTTCAAGCGAGTTACTATTCCCACCTCTGATTTTTAAACATCGGTTTACAAGACTGATTATTTCAATAAGGCGTGTAACCTTGTTTTGTTGCCCATAAGACCTGTGTAAAAACTACCCTGCTTTTTTCAGAAAAACCCTTTAAAGCAAAAAGGCAGAGAAACTGCAGAGCAATATCACGTTTTTACCCGGTTTAAGTATGTATATATTTATTACGGCTCGGAAATGCGCATTATGTTCAGTTGAGCGGAATAGTTTTCTATGGAGACAAACTAATTACATCAGCAAATAGTGCCGTACTGGTGGCTGTCAACGTACCTCGTTCTGCGATACGGCGATACAGATCTCTATGGTGTTTCTGTTTTATAATTAAACACCGGGGAAGGTTACGTATCATTTTAAAATTAAAGTTCTGCCACGTAATAGTACAGGGCTAAATTATAAATCTGAATTCCCAAAGTCCATTGCTATTCCAGAAAATGTTGGCGCATTGATCCAACATTCAGTTTTGGGGAGGGAGGGGGGTAACTATAATCACGTGTCGTACAAACAACCAATGGCAGCTAGAAAGACTTGCAGAAATAATTACCTGGCTTGATTGTTCAATGGGCAGATAAAAAAGTACACATACACTCCATATAATAATCGGATGCATGTAAAAGAGACGGGGAGGTTCGTCATGTCGACCACTGGTCCCATAAGTAATTATTATGTGGATTCCTTGATAAACCATGAAAACGACGAGGTCCTGGCGACTCGATTTTCTTCTGCTGGATCGCTTCCCTCCGGCTCCCGTCCGACGCCCATAGTACCGGAGTGTGCCGATTTTCCTTCCTGCAGCTTTACCCCTAAACCTTCCGTTTTTACCACGTCTTGGGCCCCAGTTCACTCACAGTCCTCAGTGGTCTATCACCCATACACCCACCAGCCTCACTTAGGAACGGATTCCAGATATATACGCTCCTGGCTGGAGCCGGTCTCTGGTACCGTGTCCTTCCCGGGCTATCCAGCAAACAGCAGACACTACGGGCTGAAACCTGACGCCTTCCCGGAGCGCAGAGTCGGTGAATGCTTGGGGTCCAATGGACGCGGATATTCGGATTATCTGTACAGCTCTTCTGCTGAAATTCGTGATAAGACGCAGCAGAACGTCCCTTCTCCGGAATCCGAGGCTTTGGCTCCAGACAAGCACAAAGACGACAAGTCCGAATTAGATCCAAGTAAGTTGAAGTTCTTGTTTACAGTATGGTATTGAATCCGTATTTCTTATATAATGGCTATTGCATTTGTTTGGAGGTTGACTGTCATTCTTCATAAAAAGAAATGGTATTCCTTAGTATATATTTTTTAACCTTTAATTACTGCGGGAATCCTTCCTGACACGGGGTTAGTACTGAACAGGACAAATCGAGGCTGTTTAAGGTTGTAAAGTAGGAGACGGGTTATAAAAACTACGTGCTCGAAAAAAGAGCAATTTAATGACAAGGTGGAGTTACGCAAACCGTCTTGTTTACTATATTCCATACTTAACGCTGAATATTGTTAGTTTGGTTTCCTTTATGTTTTGCAATTTTGCGTTATAGCTGCATTATTATTACTATTTTATTATAATTATAATTATTATACAATCAAGGATAGTGCGTGAATTTATTAGGCCATATTTATTAAAAAAAGGGAATTATCGGCTTAATTTAAATGGTTACTGTCAAAGAAATTAACAACTACAATGAAAGGCCTACATTCCTTATTCAACACTTTATGCTTAATATAGCAGATTTCCCTTTTTCAGGGGATGAATATATATGTTATTACGTTGTCTGAAGAATGATATACTTGATAAAGTAACAGACTATTAAAATGAAACCGTCACGTGTACATGTTACTTCCATGAAATTTGATTGTTATATTTTCTTAAATATACATCACGTTAAGAGAGAATGAGCAAAAATGTACTTTAAAACACGACTTGGGAATGCCGGCAGTCAGTGTGTGATTTTCTGACTTCATCCAGAAAGCGTAAGGAGCTTCCGTCCGTTTATGGGCCTATAAAATGATGAGGCGCATTCACAATTTTACGACAACATTCCTCTTGAGCACTCAGTGGTCTTAAAAGGCAAATCGCTCCAAATGATCAATTTATACCAATAATATGAAAATACATACAACCAATGTATTTGACGACACATATTTTAAATATTAAAAGGGGACATTCTTTTAAGAAACCAAATCATCTATGTAATACCGCATCACTTCCCATATGACAGGTTAAAATATTCAGTAACTACTCAAAACAGTAAGTATTTTTGTTATTCGGTTTTCAGATAACCCAGTGGCGAACTGGATCCACGCGCGCTCCACACGGAAGAAGCGATGTCCTTACACCAAATATCAAACTTTGGAGCTAGAAAAGGAGTTCTTGTTCAATATGTACCTTACAAGGGACCGTCGATATGAGGTTGCCCGAGTCCTAAACCTGACGGAGCGACAGGTTAAAATATGGTTCCAGAATCGACGGATGAAAATGAAGAAAATGAACAAAGAAAAGAGCGACAGCAAAGAACAGTAGTGTGCAATTGATCAACATGAATGGAAAACATAAGCAAGAAATGGAATTCAGAATGAGCAATTTACCCGACAACTCCCTTGAAAACAGCACAGACAGGAAGTGTTAGGCCCGTTCATTTTGTGAAATTTAGTTTCATTTTTAGTTTGCGAAACAGTTTATGATGTTCTATTTTATTTTCTCTTTTGGACACTGTCCATCATCTGACATTGTTTAATATTCAGTGTTCCTTAGAATAACACCACAGCTGTGTTGAGGCGATTAAGTACCTTTGATGGTGGAATTGTACTTAAAAGGACAATGAATGAAATAGGCCTATTTACTAGTGAACAGCAAAAGTACTTGAATTTTTTTATTTTACTTTGTAATTTATGACGTTCTTCATCTGTCTAAAAATATCAACGTGTCTGTATATGTATTTGTGTGGTATTATACTAGTTTTGATGTTCTTATTCGTGTATTTTTACATTACTTTGAATCTGTAAAGTTATAACCTGTTGTAGAATGTAGCTATATTGAAATATATACAGTATCACCTTGCACGTTTGATGGTCTTCCTTACAAAGCACTGACTGGCTTTCATGGCGTAATTGAAAAACGAAAATTAAGGATAATATGACAGACAAAGGTGTCCTAATTAAAAAACCTGGGACTTTTTAAGGTGGATGATGACTGTACGAGGGGGAAAACGTGGTGTATGCATTTTGGTAAGAATTCCATTGAGTTATAATTCCAGTGTAACGTCCACTCCTAATCTTTACATTGAGGCGACATGTAGCTGAGATGAAAACTTAATACAGTTTTTAATGAATTTGATATTAGCGATCGTCTTGTGAGCAGTAGTAATTGAAATAATTTATTCTGATCCGCTGTTAGTCACGTGGGACGGGTATCAGGGAATATTTTAATGGAATCTGCTTAAGCGAACAATCCAGAATGATATCGCTGTAGAAAGATGCATACATTAAGATTTCACCACTTATTTTTATTGTATTTATACTGATACTAATATCATTCACAAAGGTAGGCCTACATAATTACAATGTATGCTATTCAAGCCGGCTCGTTGCGTTGCGCTAAAGCGGCCCATTCCACAATGGCATGTTCTTTAAGTTTTTTAAATTGTTTAAACTTTATATATATATACATCTATATATGTATATATATACACACACACACACACATATATATATATATATATATATATATACGCACACACATAAATATACAGATATATAGGTATTACATAGATTGCATCCGAACATATTTATATTGTCTTTAAAATACTCCTATTACACCTACATTTACAATTAATACTATCTATCATATATAGATCATATATAGTAGTAGTGTTGTAATTAATAAAATAAAAACCTTTTTTTTACAAGAGTTATTCCTTTCCCTCAGGACTTAGGTGTTACATGAAATAGTATGTCGAAGATAAAACAGCCTTTTGTGGTGGTAAACAAAACTGACAGGGCAGAGACCTTTTAAGGCGCAATCCAGTGCGATATTTCCGCAGCTCAGGACAAAAATGCAGGTTTTACAGCCCTGGTTGGGCTTGCGGTGTTTGTTTCAAATGAAACCACACAAAAGAGAGTCCTGCGAACTGGCTAGACGTCTGGCTTAAATTGCTTTATGGCTTTAATGGACGGCGATGGCCAACTGTTTCAAAGGGAGTTATTGGGATTGTTTTGTCTGTAGCCCCGCTAAAAATATCGGGAATTTCAATGCACTTTCATTCTGAAAACGGTGTTCAGAGGGTTGCATACTTCCGTGGGGGGAAAGAAGCAGTAAACTTGAAAGGCCGTAATTACTCTTTGCGCGTTTAAAACCGCGCAACCGGATGCAGTACTGCAAAATGATCCTAAAGTGGGTTGTGTTAATTCAAGGAAAAGGTCCAACATAATTAAATCCGAAAGAATGTGTTAAATAATGCGTTGCACTTACTATTATTATGATCAATAATAATAATGATAATAATAATAAATACATTTAAATGTATAACTACACCAAGCAAACTTGTAAATTGAAATGGCCATTCCTCGATTAACAGCGTTGGGGTGTGAGATCAATTTCCATTGTTTTCATACCGTTTGAGAATCAAAATTCGCCAGCGAGATCTTTGCGAAGCACTAGATGTCGCTATTGTCTCACAGTTTTCAAATCGCCCGGTCCGCGTAGTACAAATTCTGCCATAAGTTTCTTCTTTAACGTCTTACGGGCATTTTACAGTGTATTTCGTCGATCCAACGAGTTAAAAAAATATATGTGATATTGTTTTGACTACAATTGTTCACATTGGTAATGTGCGCGATCAGGTTAAAACACAACCGTATAATTTCCCGTGGTAGTGTAAGTATTGTTTGATTCTTAATGTTTAAATTACATTATTTATTCTGATAATCACTAAATGCTTAAGCAGTCAAAAAGACTATTTGACCCAAAAAACCTGGACCATAAAGTAAATACAGTAATATTGAAATTAAATATGACATATAATATCATTGTGCTTCGACTGTGAAATATAATTTTGCAAACGATGTAGTGGTTTTTATCCACCACCATCCTGATTATATATTTAAGTTCAATAAGTTCTGCATAAATCGTATACTGCACAAACTGTTAATAATCAATTGTGTCAATACTCAAGCTCGAAAAATAAATATTTAGCTATAAATGGTTTATATATATATATTGTTTAAAACACTTTATTAAGCATAAAGTAAGGTTTTTGTTATTGCTCGATTGTGTATTGTTCAAATATCCTGTCTGGATCTCTACTGAAGTCTATAAATTTTAGTAGGCCTTCTCTCGTATTTCACGATGATGTGTAAAAATCGTCAGTGACACCATAGAACTCATGCGAGTCAGTTAGGCCTTGGCCTACACCAGGCGCAGCTAAATAAAACACAGATACATTAACGTGTCAATTGGAGTAACGAGGGATGTAATCTGTACTTTTATTAACTCCTCACTCCTGATTTACTACTTTTTCGAACAACTGAACAGACTCCGGTCAGCAACGGCAGGTGTCCGGACGGTGCAAGGGAGTGTATACCTGCGTGTTTTACTCAGCCTCGGAAGTAAATTGATGATATTTTTAAACCTTATATCATACAATTTTTATTTAATTCCTTCTTTTGTGGGTGTATGTGTGTATTCAACGCCGTTCTTTACTTTTTATTAATTTCTTTTTAGTTTTCCCGCATGCTGTAACTGCCGTGTTTTTCAAGGTGGATGCCTTACTACACTCGTGGAAAAGAAGCGGGGAGGGGGGGCACATGAAGGTTGGTGTAGAGACGAGTGGAGGCGGGGGTCAATGTAGTGAAGGGTGGTTGGGTAGGGAGCAAAAAAAAAACTGAGCGCGTGTGACTCTGCCGCCGGAGCTAGCCAGCTTTGACCGTAACACACATCAACCCTGCACGCCGTGTGTCGGTTGTGAGACCGCAAACAGTGAATAAGGAGACACAGGGAGGCTCGCATGAGAGAAGAGAGAGTGAAAACAGGCAGTCATCTGAGATTGTCTAAACAACCAGCGTTTCGCCTTCTGGCTCCGGTTGATGTGTCTTTGGTGTGTGAAATTTGGGAAATAACTTTAAAATAAATTTACTACCGGAAAGACATACCAGCCTCTTTTAATGCAAACAGAACATGAGTTCCTATTTTGTCAACCCTCTTTTCTCCAAGTACAAAGGCGGCGAAACGCTGGAGCCAACTTACTACGACTGCCGGTTCCCTCAAAGCGTCACCCGTGGCCACACACTGGTGTACGGACCCGGAACGCCATCACCGGCTTTTCAACACCCTCCCCATCACGTCCAGGATTTTTTCCACCACGGGACATCGGGAATCTCCAGCCCCGGATACCAACAGAATCCCTGTGCTTTAGCTTGCCACGGAGACGCCACGAAATTTTATGGATACGAAACCCTTCCGCGGCAATCACTTTATGGAACCCAGCAAGAGGCGAGCTTAACGCAATACCCAGACTGTAAATCGTCTAATGGCAGTAACCCCGGAGAAGGACAAGGCCACTTAAATCAAAACTCGTCTCCCAGTCTCATGTTTCCTTGGATGAGACCCCACGGTTAGAATTCTTTTGTGTTATTGTTTTCTCCTGTCCATCTGTGTTGTGTGAGATAAAGACATGAAGGCAAAATAGCGGCGGCGAAAAGAAAAGTAGTCATTGGGTCGTTCGTTAAATCTCTTTAACCATATTTTCTTTGTTAAAAACACGTTGACCATTGCAATTCAAACTTAGCTTTTCCGAATGAATAAAACACTACCGGAAATAGACACCGGTGATATTTAGTCACCAGTAGCCTGTATTTCTATTTTAATTGACGTTTCCATCCCGATCTCTTATATCAGTTTTACAGTGGAAAAGTGAGGTCCATTCATCTGGCAACAGCGTGGTTTTCGGTAGTTAGCCTGGGTTGTAGGAACACTCCTGCAAAGACAAAGGAGACACGAAGCAGGGTAATGTTAAATGGATGACTGCAGTTCAGGTAATGGTTAAAAAAGAACACTTTAACTCCCTTATATTTTAAATACTTCCTTTTCTCATGGCTCGCCGGGTATTGCCAGTGTTACGAGATTAAACACACGAATGTGGAGCAGTCGAAAGCCTGCCGACGGTCAAATCTAACAACCGTTTTCATAATGAGTAAAACTGGCCGTGAGGTTCTCATTTTAGACAGAATCTGTTTCTTTGTTTTCTAGCAAATAAAGAATACAACCATGCGTTCTTCTTAGAAAATCGATATCAAATATCTGTCTAATCCATCCCCTAGAAGGTCATTCTTGGTGAATGGCGTGTAAGAAGCCCTAGTTGATTTTAGGCTTAATAATTAAAGTCCCTGTTAAATGAAACCGCTATGATAAAGCACTCGTTGAAAAATCACTAAATTGCGTATGACTGAGTAAGGTTAAATCTCCCCAACATATTGCTTTAAGTGTGCCTATAATCCCATAAAACAAAAACAGTCAGCGCATAGCCTGTTCAGTTAGACTGTTTTAAAGCGCTGTGTGATTGCGCCTGTATGTTTACATTATACGTTAATTTTCTTGACTTATGCGTTTATATATCCCATGTTTATAGAAGGTGCAATCAGTCCGTTTCATTTGTTAATTGTTGTTGAAACTGCCGCATAACATGCATTATACCTTAATATGCATCTCACATAACCTGCCCTTAAATACAGTAAATATGTTTTACCTCACAATTGTAAACACACAAATACATCTTTCACTTTAAAGCACCTGGAAGGCGCAGCGGACGACAGACCTACAGTCGATATCAGACGCTGGAATTGGAGAAGGAGTTTCTTTTCAACCCTTACCTGACACGCAAACGACGGATTGAGGTATCCCATGCCCTGGGCTTAACTGAGAGGCAGGTAAAGATTTGGTTTCAGAATCGACGGATGAAGTGGAAGAAGGAAAATAACAAAGAAAAGTTTCCAGGCCAGAGAACAGAGGCAGAAGAGGATGCGAACGAGGACGGCGAAGTGGATGAAAGAGAAGAGAAGGACCCGGGAGAGGAAGCAGAAACCAAGGAGTAATTTAATGGCCTTTTACGACTATATGGCTTCGAAAGAAAAAAAAACACCTTGTGAATGGGACGATGAGCACGAAAGGCTGACGACATAAACTTTATGACTACAGTTTTATTGAGTCAATAAGTGAGAAAATCCTACAAACTGTCAAAAGCACTTCTTCCTTCTGGCCTATCTTTATGATGGGAATAAAGATGCAGTAGAATAGCTCATCTGGTTTTGAAATAAAACCAACGTTTTCAATTTAAGAACATGTAATAAAAAATATCTATGTTTTCTTTAAAAAAATATATATACATATATATTCTGTTGGCTACAGAATGTTGGACTGGTGAACAACAGACGTGAAGTATGAATATGTCTTGCTCCTAAATCCGACAGAGTGATGAAAATAAAAATAAATGAATTCAATATAATTACCGAAGCAGCACGTATTGTTGTAGCTTAATTATATGCTTAATTCTTAGAATCCTTTAAGACCAAATAGAACTGGGCTAAGTTTCAAATTAGCATAAGATGGGAGAACTAATTCTGAAACTAAATTCAAATCCAGCATTTAAAGTTTAAAACTTAGATACATTTGTGAGATGCATTCAATTAAACCCAGTTGACTGTCGCGTATTATTTCGTTGCGGAAAAGGCTTCATTCGTTGTGATCCTGTATAAAGTGATGTGTATTAGTAAAGTCTTCTGTAAGCTCGAACATGCCTTAGTTTTTTTGTTTTTAACAGTTTAATTCGTTGTCTGTAGTGCTGGGAATTCCACTGTCATTTTTATTTCGTAGCCTATTTCAAGGGAAATACAATCGCCTGAAAAAGCCTAAATATGCTACCTAACTGGGACAAATGCAATACATTTTCAAGAGACTAATTTCAGAGTGTTTGTCTTTCTGTTAGTACGAAGCACAATAGCGGCTTTATAGGATCCCTGAGCAAGAGGTGGACGTGCTCTTTAAGCCAACTACCGTAAATCAACTGATATTGCGCAGAGGTTCCGTACATTGACGCCCATTGTATGCAATAATAACAACAACAACAACAATAATAACAATAACAACAACAACAATAATAACGATAACAACAACAACAGCACTAATAATAATAATAATAATAATAATAATAATAATAATAATAGACTGGTCTGCTTAAAAATGTTTAATTTTCCCTCCAACAACTTAAACTGCCTAATGACACCGAGCACATTGCTGTGTAGATTATCATGAGTACTACTTTGAATTTGGTGTGTCAGGTATTTCATTGTGACGATGTTCTAGGCTAGATTTCAGATTGCACTGATATAACCTGCAAGATCGTATTGGTATTTATAGCTGTTAAAATGTGTTTGTTTTTTATGTTATTTTTATTGTCTTTGTGTTACCAAACCTTTGTTGTTGCGACAACACTAATAAATATATTACTTCCCATATTCAGTTGTATTCATTTCATTAAACGAACCATGATGTATGTGATACATTAAGATTTCCCACCTAGTGTTTTCAAGGCGCGACTCCACCTTTACAAAAGAATGCAGCAGACAGACAGCGGCACAGTAAAATTCGCAATGTTAGCCCTTCACTGCTGCTATTTGTTTATAATTGTAATTTGATTTGTTTCCTATCACTCCACCTTTCTCTTTATCACTAATAAATAAATGAAAAAATACAACGAAAGAGTACAGAGAAAATGCTGATTTTCTGAGCACAATATAAAATATTCCGCTGAATTGCCCACTTCATTCAATCGACAGTAACTTATCCAAAAATAAAAAAGAAAATATTCATATTATATGGGGTTGTTTGGTGAATCCAGTATCTTGTTGATATTGTTCGAGGTTCCTAAAAGACGTTTGCTTATCAAGCACCAATTCACAAATGGGCGATATTACCAAACACTGAACAAGCAATTTCAAGTTACAATATGATGGAAAAAGTCGACTTCACGTTCACAAATACTGAGGCCGTTTAATAGAAAATCGAGGCCACTGACAGCTCTTTCGATACGTCTCATTCTAATTGTACGAGTATTCATGTTTACAGACAGATATAGGGTGTTTGTAAGTGTCCTGGGTATTCATCGTAGCAAAGTATAATAAAAGACTAACGTTTTAACACTTCCAAAGCTTTGAAGTCAACTACAAAAAGAACAGTTTTGTTTTCGACCTTTGCCTATTGTTAAAAGGTAGGCAATAGTCACCATTTGGGTCCACTTCTGCTTCACGCAAATGATATCAAAAAGCGATTGTGCACGATATTTTCTGCCCATATTTTGCTACTATATGCTATATATGCCTGTTATTATATAATATACTGCATTTCATTTAAAATATGACATTGTAAACATTATAAATGTCATAAACCGAAAGTAACAATTTGTTCGTTGATCTTCACTTACACTGAGCATCCGTTTCCATTAGGCTTATTAGGTTAGGTTAGCGTTATTCTTTTCGTAATGTTGTGCCAACTTATTGATTGTGTTAAAAACTAAAAATATACATACTGAAGCAAATAACATTTTCTAAGAACATTATTTGATGAAGCTGCTGCATTATTTTGGTCACTTTACAGTGATATCCAAAGTGCATCTGTAGCGTAATATTGAAAAGGAGGAAACGTTCAGAGGTCTACTCACATATGGGCGAATCGGCCTAGCGGAGAGTGACATTTCCCTGGAATTAATGCCTGACTTGCATGCAGAAAAATCACGTCCCTCTATGAAATGCAAGTTTACATATGTTTTTCCTTTGGTAAGTGAATAATACATTACTGCCAATGTTGTTTTTAATAGCATTACTTTTTAATAAAATCTGAATCCAAGGCACCATACTTAAACTGTAGCCCTTTCCCCTATTATAAGTCACTTTGGATAAAGTAGACTTAAATGTTTAGTGCTAAATGTAAATGACCACTGATGAAGTGGGATTACACGGCATAGTATGATGTGTTTTGTAATCTTCATTGCCAAGACTCCACAAGTGATACTGAATATAGTGTATAATTATAGTAATAAATATACTAATATAACTTATATATAATTGAGATAAAATCATATTAATAACATGTAAAAACGTTCCAAGAGGGGCGGTATGGCAGCTCTGTAAGCAGAGCTGATGCCTCACACCCCCAGGGTGTCAAATCCCACCTCTGCTCCGCGAATGTGGAGTTTGCATGCTCTCCTGTGTCACGTGGGTTTCCTCCTGCTGATTGGAGTATGTGAATGTATGAGACATATTGAGGGTGCACCCCAGCCCCCAGCTCTGTGCTGTCTGTGAGGGCCTACAGACATTAGCAATCAGCACAGGGCGCAGGGCTGGGGTACATCCTAGATGGGGTGCTAGTCCATAGCAAGGAATGTCTATCTATCTATCTATCTATCTGCTCACTTACTTAATATGCCCTGAGATGGACTGACATCCCATCCTGGATGTGCCTCTTCCTTGTATTTTATGCTATGTGTCCAGCTACACCACAATATAACAATGTAACAAAATAAATCATATCATAACATGCTTAGACATGAGTTTTTTTCTGTATGCATCACTGCACCGATTACAATCTTATTATCGTTATAATCAGAAAACAGAAAACCCCTTTTCACTAAATTTGCATAATTTTCTTTTTCAGTCATTAATATAATAACCAGGTTGTTGCTGCACCCTTATCACAAGGTCAGGGGCTAGAAGTAGGAACAGCTGGCCATGGTGGAATTTCCCAATAAGAAATAACAACAACAACAATAATAATAATCATCATCATCATCATCATTGTTGTCTTCATCATCATAAAAAGAAGAAGAAGAAGAGGAAGCATAATAATAATAATAACAAAGAAGTAACAAAATCATTTATGAAGAGTGTTGATAATTGAACAAGTCTGATATTAATGTTTTGCAGGTTACATATGAGTAATGCATATTTTTTTCTCTGGTTGCATGAATATCTGGCGAATCTCATTACAGACTCTCAGCTGATGTCAGAAATTTATCAGAAGCCGACAGATTCTTACTTTATTATTCCTAAATTGTCTCGAAGTAGCTTTGGCATTGAACTTTAAATTTTAATCCTGAGAAATTACGATTTTTGGGGTAGTCTCTATACCAAACTATACTGTTACTAAATTTGGGCATTCTTGACCAAAAGCCAGCCCAGGCTGTAGAAGTGATGTTAAGGATGTTAAGAAGTTGATGTTAATGCTGGGTCTCTGGGGTGGTCTTGACTTGCCTGGTTTTGTCTAAGAGCGTGGTGCTGTGTTTTGGGATGGTCCTCATGAAAGTATAACTTGTTTGTACATATGAATTCTTTAATTTTTGTATATCCTATATTGCTCTCCATTAAGACACACTCACACATATAGGGGTGATACCTCGAGCCCAAACATAGGATCAGTAATTTATTTGGTATCCCTGGGGGTATTTCTGCAGGTTTAAGAGCCTTGAATAAGGGCCCAACAGCCATGAGACAATCCTACCAACCGAATTTGAACCTTCCTATCACAGACACAGAGGACAAACCAGTGGGCCCAGTGTGTTTCTGAGCATGTCCAGCTAGGTTTTTTGTTCCCAGGGTTAAGCACATGGGAGACCCCATTGTGCATAATTTTGTATAAATTTAAGGCAGTCATCCTTTAAGCAGCTTCAGCAAAAGATACTTTGAACTGATGGTGGTGATAAGAGTCACACAATGTCACTGAGAAATACTGAAGACAACAACAACCATAACAACAAAATCAACTCCAAAATAACAATAACAACAACAACAACAATAATAATAATTATTATTATTATTGTTATTTTTATATTTCTGTCATCATCATCATTAATTAATAGTAGTATTTTTATTATCACCATTATTATATGCGTGGATGAAGTAAATTTTTAATACATTTTTGGTATTTAATTGTTGAATAATAATATTATGCTGTTGATGGTGCCGTTTTTATTCTGATTTCGAATATTTGTTTCAAATTGCTTGATAGCCATAATCACATCATTGTTTTTTGTTAGTGTGAAAACACCGCAGCAAGTAGAATAGTAAATATAATTGAAAACACAAACCACAGCAATATGTATCTGTATATTAGTATGAACGAGACTTTACTACAGATGTCCCGTCGGGGAAATTGTCTTATTGGTAACATAGTAATAAAACGGAACTTTCTGTGGCTCTCACAATTGTCCGGAAGCATTTTCCAGCCTTCTGTCGTTCTGTGTTATACTATCGCAAAGAGACCACGTCCCGTCATGACTTAAGTATACCAGCAGTAAAGTTTATTGGCGGTGTAAACTCCGCGGTGGCGTATCCGGATCTTTTTTCCTGTTATTTCCACAATGAACGCCTTGGGGCCGAAGTCTGCTGGAGTTCATGTATGTATTATATATTATCGGTTATAATATTTAAATTTCTTGGAAAAATGTGCAATAGTCATGTACGTTCAGTATCTTCTTAACCTACTATAGTCTATCTGCAAACTTCTTATTAAATTAATTCGTAATTAATCCAGTTCTTACTTAAATGTTGCATCTCTTTGATTTAGCAACCAATTTCGTAAAAATGACGTTTGTGCAATTATGAAAAATATGCGGAATAATAACATCTGGAAAAGCCGGTATTTTCTTCAGGATGATCCTGCGAATACAACTCGCGTAACTTCTCGTGATTGCGGTTTTAAAGATACAAGATAACCGTTCTCCTTTAGAATATATTAACTTCTTCTAACATTCACTACTTGTTGCTAAATTAACGAAAATGTTACAGGATTTATTTGTAATTTGCTTGAAGTTTGATGCATCGCACGCAGTCAATGCGATAGGTAGCCACGCGTAGACAGACGAATAATGTGAAATTTGAATGTATTAGTCACTGATGACAGGTTGACATATTTAAATTCACATGTTCATATTTTAGCAGTTTCAGCTAAGTTGCTTAGTGTATTTCAGCGTACATTTACGATTGAGGGCTATGCTGTTTCATTTAGATGAGCAGTGAGTCTTATTTTTCAATCACATTTTATTTATATAGCAACACTTAATCCACCCTTAGCAACATTATATAAAATTAAATGTTGTGTTTTTAAAAGTTTAAAGGCCAACGCGTCATATAAATAAATAAATAATATAATATATTACCGTATTGTTGACAATTAGGCTACGCGCCTACAATTGGGAATCAATTCCCTTGATATTGCAGCAAGAAGTGCAACAGAAAAAAATGAAATCGTTTGAATTGTAATTCCTTTGCATGAGAGAACTAAACCTCATTTAAACTCATTAAAAATGTCACGCAGTTGTGCAGCAAATGCACATTTGACCATCGTGACAACAACTGAGGCCATACGTGAAAAATCATACCACGCAATACTTTCATAAATCCATTTCCCCTGTACATATTAATATGACCGTGCTCACTGGAGACTAAGTATAACTACACAGGTCCGAGTTTTCTTTCCGAAAATGGAATTCATTTAAAGATATTTATGGAAGCGTAGTAGTTATTTTATCGTGAATGTATCGAAATGCTTTAAACAACACAATTAACAAATTTGGAAAAAAAACATTCGGTTAAAAGAAAGTACTTTAAATTTCTCTTCCACATGTTGCGGCGAAATTATGCTATGGGTGCATGATGCTTGCGTGAAGCTGTGACGTTCGCATTTTGTTATCAGATATCTGCAGTGCTAACTGATGCCGTGCTTTTTTAAAACATTCCCCCGTGTGGTTTATTTCTCATCCATAATGGCATGTGTTCAACTGAAGCTTGAAGTTGAAATACTTAATAATTACTTATTATGGCTTAATTGTTGCTACTGCACTACAGAGACTGATTTAACTTCCTACTACTCTTAGCAGCACCGCTCCTGTAATCATTATATGTATACATATATTTTTTTTTTCTTGTACCTAAATGGAAATATTAGGTAACCAATAAACTGGGAGATGCTGGGGCAAAAGTAAAAATAACCGTAATAACATCATTTTACTCTCGCTTTGTAATAATATCATGCATTTTATTGGAGTTGCACAGTAAACATAATATGTGGCAATGAAGATTCTCAAATAAAGACCGCAGAAAGAAAACTGAGTAACGCGACATCGAGATGTAGAGGGAGAGAGACATTTGTGCGCAACACATTCTTAGTTGTTTGGGCGAAAATTTACAGCTAAGTAATAAAAGTTTACGACTGAGACTGTTCCACGATTGGCTGATGCGCGTCACATGCTCCAGCCTCCATGAACGTGAACTTTATACTGTTGTCTTTCCTGTGGATCTCACGTTCTGTCGGGCTGCAGACCCAGCGGAAGCAAAGAAACTCGACTAAAAGGTTATGAAAGCCCTTATTTTTAATAGCATTTCTGTGTTATTTGATGGTCAGGGATTTGCCGTGAACGTCTTCCGTATTGGACCCTCTCTAGTCTGCTCGGTCTCCACCATCCAGCAATAGCTTTATGACAGTCCTGCTTCGTATTCACCCCTAGAGGCGAAACTGCTTAGTTGTGTCTCACGTGGAACTGAAAGAGCAGCGGGTTGTAAATACTAGTCTCTAGAATTATTTTTCCACGAACCCTTTGATTACCTGCTAGATAAAGGATGCCTTTATGCTTTATGTACCGCTGCACTTACCTTCACCACCACTGGCATTTCTGCTGGACCAGGAGAAGTGCGTCAAGGGCTCGGCACAGAGACCGCGGGTAAGAAACGAATTCTTCCTTCCTCATTGGCTTGGATGTTTATTTAACAGACCGTGTCCATGAGAGGTCGGTTGCAGTCGGTTTTTTCAACTACTCCTCCCACCCCACCTTCCCGTTGTGTGTAATAGATTTTAAAAGATCTGTCAAGGATGGGACCCCATATGGTGTAGAGGAAAAAACTGAACTGATTCGAAGCGAATGAGTCAGATCTTTGGAATTTTTTTATTGAGTGCCTTGCATTAAGAAAGTCACGTACATGTATAGCTTCATCGTACGAGTTCAGTTATTGTCATGTTCAAGAAACCGTGTATGATTTTTACCCTTAATGCAAAGACATATAATGCGAGCATTTGGTTATGTTAATATGTGAAGTAAGCTGTAGGCCTAAACGAAGAGTAATAATTATAGTATTATAGCAAGAGTCACTGTGCTAAATGTTGGTCTGATGTTTGTATTTACAATATGCTATATGTATCTTCTGTATTATATGTTGCTAGGGCTACTGCAGTTTAAAAATGATCTACGTAAAATTATATGCGTCTCTTATAATTTCATGAGCACGACGAAATATACGACATGCCTTTTTGTTATTGGCTTAAAAATGTAAAGCAGCAAACTGTGAGTAACGGGGAATGATGTGTGACCCCTTGATGACTTGGTACGGAACCAGAGGAACATTAAGACTAAAACTATGTAATCCTAAAAGCAGGACTATACTGGAGAAAACATGCCAGGTGAATCAGACTTGTGAAATAAAAAGAAAATCATTAATGTAATTTACCAGTTATAGATGTTCAAGAATAAAGAATAAAAATTTAATAGACATCACTTTGAGCATTCTGGATGAGAAGCTGAAACATTGTTTCGGTTTGTGTAACTATATCGTGTAGTGGCTTGGCATGTATATAGTAAAACGGAAAATGATGTAATGTTTCCATTTACATGCTGATGATTGTAAGACCTTCGTGTTATGTCCGCTGTTGCGAATTTTGTTTGTTTAGTCAGTAATATCTGCATCGATAAACATACATGGATTTTTGTTTATCTTTTAATTTAGGGGCTCATATGAAGTAAGCCGCACAGCTGATAAATGTCATGTATTATTTTACTCAATACGTTATCACATACGTATACACATTCACCTAAATTGCAAATTTAGACCTTTTCTGTATACGGAAGTCAACACCGCCCCCTAGTGCCCGCTTTATAGAGTAGATACATTAAGTATTTACGAAAAAGCGGAGTAGGTGGCTCCTCTGATTGATCTCACGAATATGCCTTATATTGCTAGGTGTGCACGACACACCTCATTTATGAGTAGGGAACTTTTCCAAATGAAGTAGTTTAGGTGGAAATTCTGAAATGCTGAAAAACATGTATACTAACATATTTCTGTATTAGAAAAGAAACGAATGCAATGAATAAAACAAATGCAATGCATTAATTAGTATACATTTTAATTGTTATTATCGTGGCATTAACGTTTAATATTGACAGCTGTGTGCTTTTTCGTGCCTTTCAGCCGTAATTCAGTGAATCTGCATTGCAGATTATCCTAGGCTATGATTGAGTAAAATCACTTCTTTTTTTATTTAACATATAGGAATTTAGAAGTAAGATTAGAATCGGGCTTTAAATCTAACAGAAATATGCAGAAATGTCATGCAAATATAATTTTTAGTTAAATTAACGGAAGTGAAATATTTAAAAACATAAACTCGATCATCGTTCGCCTAATACAGAGCAAGATGTCAAGGAATATGCATTGAGTTGCCATACTGCCCTGTCACGAGTTTAAATAAGGAAGGCGGATGTTCACGTGTCCTAGCTTCAGTGACAGGCGGGAAGCCATCAGGGAAGATGTTTCATGGTTCCTAAAATATACAAACATACGCAGCTTAACGCTTAGACTATGGTGCGCACATTAAGCATTTCATTATTTACTGTCGTTTGTTACTTTCAGTTTTATTTTTTTGGGATTTTTTATTGCTATAAAAAAGAACAAGTATATTTCATTTAATTTTATTTAATAAATCAACACTCAAATACGTTGGACTTATTTTATTGCAATAACGTATTAACTTACTTTCTTCATCATTTAAGCATTTTAAAGACATTTTGTTTTAACTGCGAAAAGTACAATTTGAAAATTATTTTGAACGGCGATAGTGCTTCGTGGTGCTCGAAGAGTCCTGTTATTACGTGCTTCGTAGTTCGTAGATCCAAACCAAAATCCACATAAACTGCCATCTGCGCTGGAAGGATATATCGTAAAATATCTAGTGTATCTGGAGCAAGAAACAGGAAATTGTTTGCTAATACAACAGAAAAGCGCTGTAGTGGTAATAGAAATATAGCGAGTTTATTTCCATGTTTGGCTGCTTCATTATTTTAAAATAGATATTTTAGATAGATTTTTTTCTGCGTTTGAACGTGTAACTGCAAATGAATGTGTGTGTGTGCGCGTGTCTGCTTACACTCCGGGAAGCGGTAAGGTATTGCCACACTAGCTCATTTTACTACCTATTTTGTCTGTACGATAGAGAAATTTGTACTTTAAATACCAAGCACTCGTTAGATAAATAAACTTACGAATGACTGTAGGATATGAAATAATAAACTGAAAATGACGTAATACATAATACATATAGGAATATGACAACGCTCTTTAGCGTAGTAAGCGCAATCATTGAAAACCGGATTAATATTTAGGCCGCTCTTTTTTTACTACAGTTTCTGAATACATTTCTGAGGCGGGAATTGTAGTTCCAGAGAGACCATTCTCATCGTCACTTCACACATTGATGATTTCATTAAGACAAATATAGTTTTACTCTTGCATCACCAAATAAAACAAACAGCTTGTTCGTCGTTTCACTTTGTTCTGCTTGTTTTGCACTTAGGTTGTGTATATAACTCGTTTTCGCCAACACCATTAACAGCACTCAAGCGAGGGCAATAAATGAGGGATCCCCAATTTGAGAGATTGTAAAAGATCTGAAAGCGCTCAGAGGCCTAGATGAAAGCAGATCGGGTAAGAGCCAGGAAGCCAAGAAGATGTATGAAGAGTATTAAGAAGTGTAGGAGGGAACGTGGGGGAATACACTTTTAAAGTAATTTTTTAGCCCCAGGAAGTATCTATTTCAAACAAATCAAAGGTTACAAAATGGGTATGATTGAACCCAGGCCCCAGTGACAAGATTGGAGATCAGAGATTACAGTAATTGCTATATCTGTTCCATCTTGCTTTGGGATTCCATCTGCGGTTTAACCGCCGACACCAGTTAATACAAATATCATCTCAACCATTCAGTAAAAGCGAACATCGTTTTTATCGTTTGGTGATATGTTCATTGTAGCACTGAGGATTGTTTTATATCAGATTCTTATTTTCTTTCCTTCATCTTACCTGTATGAAGTGTAATTAATGACTTCTGTCATATTCGATTATTACATTTCTTACAGAGTTACAATCCGTCAATAACCTCGTCTTTAGTGGTCTACTGGCAAAAAGGACGAGTTTTCTTGGGTCTTCTCTCAAACATCTAAGGAATCTTGGAACGCTCCTACATTCCATACGACTGCTCTTTGCAACTCATTCCACATCCCTCCCAAAATGTACCAAGACCTCAGGAACAAAACACGCCAAAGACGTTCTGCTATATTGCTATATTACGTTATATTATTTATGTATACATGAACAAGTTAATACGTGAGAATGATTATATATATATATATATATATATATATATATATATATATATATATATATATATATATAAAATATATATCATGTGTATACACATAAAAAATATTTCTTACAGTACATAGACATACACATGCACACACGCAGTCACTCATTTTGGCTGCATCAGTCTTCGCAGTACATTCCATTGGCTCAAACCACTTAATCCTCCCACTTTGGCGTTAGTTAACCTCACAGTTACGCCGTTTGTTCTTTCACAGTTGTTGTCATATGGCCTATATTATTCTCGGGCCAAGTTTTGGGCACCATTGACTGCAGTGGTCTATCTCGATCGAACCGCATTTCCATACAGCGATTTCCGCTCCACATGTTCCGTTAAGGTGCATGCTTTATATTAACACTATATGCATTTATAAACTTACTCGCAACTATAAGCACCCTTTAATTAATGCGAAACATATTTCAACACAAAGGCTAGGCTTTCAGCAGAAAGGTGTTTTATGGTTCTTTTTATGGCTGGTTGTACTATCAATTTAATGTTAACCTTCTATTGCTTTTTGGTTATTATTCTGGTACAGCTGTATTAGGCCTATATTATATATGGTATTTAGTACGTACACTCCTTTTATGTCTAGTATTTCTCAAAAATAAGACGCTTTAATTATCCTTTGAAAACCATTTGCCGGGAATAACCGTTCGTCTATTGTTGTTTTTCTAGTTTTGTTTTATGCGGATTTTTTCTTTCGTGGAAAAACGCGTGTTTGACGTGTAATAGTCTATCACCAGTCACTTGCCTGCCTGTATTATTTTTATTGCCCAAAACGTTTGCATTTATTTTTGCAGCGCAAAGAGACAAAGAAAGAGACTATACTTGACTTTGTATCATTTCTAGGTTTCCGGCTTAAATTATTTCTGCAATAGGCCTATATTTAAACCTTGTAGGAATGGTAAAAAGGAGCAACAATGCGACATGCATTTGTTTATGTTTTTGCACAAATCCGAGTAAATGTTTTGTTTTACGACTAACGCGTATGCAACCGTAGATATGCGAATGTATTGTGCACAAAGCAGCTTTTATGTAGATTTCTCAGTAAAGTACCACGAAATATTGATTCTTACAAAATGAAAATAAAAGAGTTCGTTGGTGTATGCTATCTGTGATTAAAATACAGCGATTTACAATAAAGGGGATATGAATTAAAAAATATATATGAGTTATACTGATTTACTGTTGTCGGTGTCATAAATACGAATCCGTATCTCTTATTTCCTCCGAATGTGGCTTAGCGAATAGCAAACTGCTATAAACGTTTTTTTCTGTTATTTGCAATTAAGATCTATGTATACCTTATTTATAATCTGCGATTCGGCAGTCAATGAATATTGATTTCAAAAGAGTTTAAAGGTTATTCGCAGGTAATCTATATAGGCTGTAAACAGTCCCGGATCTGCCACACTATTTCGTTGGCTCCGTTACCTCACCCTCCTTCATCATAGTTTAAGCATGACACTACAGTTCTGTCTTATAAGCAACGATGGTAAAATACTTGAGTGCTCAAGTGGTTTAGTTTTGCTATTATTTGTTCATTAAGAATTATTTAAATGTTAGATCCAACTATGGATAATACATGCTCTAAAAGAACATCATGCTGAAAGCAAAACAGGTATATTTTGTATGTATTTCACTGTACATGCTCCTGTCTTTACGTGAATTCGGCTTTATTCAAAATGCACGGGTTACTTTCAGAAAAATATAAACCCCCCCAAGATTTTTTTTTTCGTTTTCCTTCCTACTCCGCTCTTTCAATTGGAGGAAAATGATCAGCTGACACTGTCAAATTGTCCATCTTGGAGCGAAGCCCTAGCTATAACATTCGGGCAGTGAATCTTTGCTGTAGCTCTGAAATTAAAACCAAAAAGGCATCGTAAAACGGACGTCACCAGAAACAAATAGAGTAAGATAAACAAACAGAGAAAGGAAGTGAGAGTCAAAGGTAACGAAAAAGGGTGAGAACGTGGGAGAGAGGGAGCGAGGTAAGGTATGAATTCGTATTTCGCAAACCCGTCGCTCCCATGCCATTTAGCTGGTGGTCAAGAAGTTATACCTAACGTGCCCCTAAATTCGACCACCTATGACCCCGTCAGACATTTCTCGTCATATGGGGCTGCCGTGGCCCAAAACAGGATATATTCTTCTCCTTTTTATTCGCCTCAAGACAACGTTGTGTTTGGATCAAGTCGGGGAGCGTACGAATATGGAACCAACATGTTCTACCAGGAGAAGGATGTGCTTCCCAGCTGCGGACAGACCAGCGTGGGGCTGAGCACACAGGGACAAGACTGTAGCTTAGACCAAGTCCGCGCGGCAGCACAGGAACAGAAAGGAAATATCCAAATATATCCGTGGATGCAGAGAATGAACTCGCACAGTGGTAAGTGTCACAATTCAATGAGATAAATTATATAGACTGACCTATTTTACGATGGGGTCCACACACTTCTTTTACTGCACCATAAACCATTAACTCTTGTGCTGCCTTACTGCCTTAAAATGTCCTTTTGTCTATATAGGAAACCACTTTTAAGTATGGAGATGTCTACACCATGCGTGCAATAATTATGCATTTTTTTATGGAAGCACTGTAGCCAGTTTTACCAATTAATTCATTTGTGTCTCTTCCTTGAAATGTTACATGCAGTAAAGATTTACAACATGTTTACACTTACAGCACATACCACTAGTACCTGTTCGTACGGTTGGGTAATGCTGTCTGTTACTAGGAAACGAGTGTAAGTCTAGATTGTGATTTTCAGCAACTGGCAGAAGTAAAAATATGAAACATAAAAACGTTTCAGCGTTGGCTGAAATGCGAGTTCTTGTTTTGCTATTAGCATTGGGATTAACTATGTGAGACTAGATTGTTTGAAAAGTCACATTAACAACCTAACTGTCTTTAATTTTCTGTTTTTATTACAGGCGTCGGGTACGGGTCAGACAGGCGAAGAGGGCGTCAGATTTACTCTCGTTATCAAACTCTAGAACTTGAGAAGGAATTCCACTTCAATCGATACCTAACCAGGCGCCGGCGCATTGAAATCGCCAACGCTCTTTGTCTGACAGAAAGGCAGATCAAAATCTGGTTTCAAAATCGCCGCATGAAATGGAAAAAAGAGAGTAACCTAAGCTCAACTCTTACGAGTAGTATATCGGCTGGAGTGTCCCAGGAAACAGAGAAAGAAGACAATGAAGAGGAGGCAGATGAAGCGAAGAAGAAGGATTGAAACCCGGCTCCTCGCATTCCACGTATCGCTTAATTTAGCTGTAATTGAACTCGCTAAGATAATGATTTTGGGACATACGTAACTTGTAACTGCATGGACGCTATCTATATGACCCTTTGAATTTTCTCTTCGTCCTCCACTCTCTCGCTGTCTCTGTCTGATCCCACAAGCTCTCACACGCGTTTGCACTTATATTCAATTCTGATACAATATGCCTTGAAAAAAAAACTTTTGGACGGCTCATACTGTGGGAATAATTCTACTGCTGACTGCTTCACATGTTTTCACATGTATTTTAAAAGTAAAAACGTTTCTTTTTAATATTACTCAACTACAATGGCGCTGTCGCTCCAACGTGTCTGTAAATAAATGTCCTTGTGTCTGTCAATAAGTTTGTATTTCTGAGGAAAATCCCTCGTGTGTAAAAACACACGCATGGTCATTCCGAGAATGAAGGAGTAATTTAATGTTTTCGTATATTGTGTAAACAATGCAATTTGTTGAAATATTGAAAAGTTTGTCACGGGACGGTCTATACTACCTGAACTGTACATATGTCTGTATATATGAAACACACTCCATTCCCGTGAGATTCGACCATATTATTCAGGTTCTCTTAAGACGTTATTTATGCTGTACTAAGTTAAAATGTGATACAGTCCAATGTCGCACTCCTAGTAATGCCAAAATTTAGAAACAAAACTACCTGTTACTATAAGAAATTTAAATTATAGTCTTATGGCGTTATTTAGTATTTAATAAAACCATTAGAATTCCAGATATTGTCCGGTGGTGTACCTTTGTATATATGCAAGAAAAGGGAGCGGACCTACAAGCGCATTGTTACATGCTATGCAAAATATTTATATATTATTATATTTGCACAAATTTGACTTGTTAGGCTGTTTACTTTATGCAACGGTCACGACGATTACAACGATAACAACAGATGTTTGCCGTAAAGGCAACACTTATCGTGTTTTAAAATTTAGACACAGTTTACAACAAACTAGGCCTATTTAAACATGAATGAATAAACCCTAACATGAAGACACATATTTTCAAAGCTAATTAACAAGCAACTTTGACAGTAAAATAAAATTAAACGGATCATATAGGTAATAAATAAATGATTCGGGTATGTTAACAGTGCTTTATAAAGTACATCTCTAAGGTGCAACTGACTAGATGTTGTCTCTGGGTGTTAGAACAGTGCGAAGATATGCAAAGGTTTATCGTCACGTTTTAATAAAAGAAAAAAAAAACTTTTTTCTTTCCTAATATATTCGGATCAATAAAAACCTAAAAACAATAAATCATGTCTGGCTGAACTTATTTTTCATTCCTTTTGATTTTTTTATATTAAGAGCAATTAATGCATTTTTAAACTATTTCTGCAAACGAACCACGATATTTTGAAAGCAAAAAGCAAAAGGTTGGTGATTTTTAATGCTTGAGTCTTGCGTTGTTTTTCGATCAAGTAGGAAGTAACATGTAATTTTTGTAGGCATGCTGCAAAAATATTTTTTTCAATAAATTCCCTTACTTTGGCAAACCGATAATGTTTCTTTTTAAACACTATTCATGTATTCATCGCAAGGATGAACCTTAATATTCCCCAAACGAAACGGCTGAATCCCCATCTCTGTGTACTGTTGCTGTTGCAGCTGTTGTTAACGCTGTAACACACCAAGTGTTGGAGTAATAATAATAATAATAATAATAATAATAATAATAATAATAATAATAATAATAGTGTCCGTCATGTTTTAAGATTACCTTAATATTAACTGCCAATCATCCGTCCGCAATAGTACTGCTTCAGTGTTTTCTTGGCCTACATTTAAAACTACCTACCTGTCTATAATTTAGGACACTTCCAAATTTATTGTTTCAAATCTTAGTCCATGTAGAAGGCTATAAATACATACTTTAACCGCCTGTCTTCGTCCCTTCCCCCCTTGGGTAACTGTACAGTGACTACGTGAGCGCGCTGCCTTCGCGCGGTTGCTCAGCAGAGCCGAACCTGCGCGCCGGTATGGGTTGTAGGATACTACGCGTTTTGGCCCATCTTGGACACCAGATGACGCTCTCGGCTCGCTCTCCAACCTTTCTCCGCACTCGCTTCGACATGGTCTCCACCGCCAAGTTATCAGACACGTTTCTTTCATCCATCAATAAGCTCCTCGGGGGATCAAGACAATTTATGACTGGCCAATACGGGCACGTGATTCTATTAAAACATGCCATATTTGGGCAGTGCACGTCGAACCAAGAAAAAAAGAAAATGATCCCCCCCCTATAAATCCTGCTCTTTTTTAGGACAAAGGCCCCGTGAACTTCCAAAGAGATACAAATCAAACATAATAAATAATAATAACATTTACTTGCTGATCATCGGTTATCGTGATTCTTTAAATTATACTTTTTAAAAGCCTCATGGTTATTCCAAATTAAATGCTTCTGTTTTTTATACATTTTTTATTCTTACATAAAATGAGCTCTTACGTAGCCAACTCGTTTTATAAGCAAGCCCACGAGGCATCTGCCTACACCATGCACGGTTTTGGCAGCTATGGATCTCTCTCTGAGCTCCATGCATCCAGTTACTGTTACGGCGGGCTTGATCTCAGCGGATCCTTCACTTCAGCAGCTTCCTCGAACTCCCACAAACGGGAGGAGATGAGCGTGAATCTGCGTGGCAGCCCAGACGCCCCGCCGCCACGGCCGCAGTCTTGTTCGGCTTTAAGCTCCCCTAGGCGTGCCGTGAGCGCAAACGGGCAGCGCGCTCCCAGGCTCGGGCTGTTCAGTCAAAAAACCGAGGGAGACACGGAGTTAAGCGACAAGCCCGGCGGCAAGGCAAGAGCAGACGAGATTAAAGTTGAAACCATGCAAACCGTCCAGCCAATAACACAAGCAAATAACTCGAGCCAGCCTCAAAGCAGCCACCAGCAGCCGCAGATATACCCATGGATGACAAAGCTACATATGAGTCACGGTAAAGTGTTACATTTTCGTATTTTTTAGGCAAGAGGAACTGTGGCTTTTCTTCTTTGTAGCCCCGTTTTACCCTCTGTCTTCATTCCCGGTTTTCTTCTTCAGTTTTATAGGCCATACTGGGGGAAATAATAAAACTAGCGGTCGTAAATTTTATGACAAAGGCATCAGTTGCTCGTAAAACTGTCCTGTTAAGGCGAAGAGGCGATCTACGTTCAAATTTATGACAGCATAATTGGATGAAACTAAACTCGCAACCAGCCGACAAACAATGTATTTATGTTAGAACATTTAGTTGCCTTAAATGTGAATTTTGGTGTTAGTAACATAGTAATAGTACTGTTGTGAAAAACGTAACTTTTGTCATTGCGATCCAGCACTTTTTTTTACCATAACCGGGTAAGTAGAACATTTTTGGTCGATGCCGGATGAACGTGCTGCCCTTGATTTGAACTTTTCACCTCGAAATCTGCTGGTGCAGATAAACAATCGCTGTAAGGTCATTCATGAGGCGACGCTGAGAATTATATTATTATTATTATTATTATTATTATTATTATTTCTGGGAAATATTATCGTCTGTACTAAACTCAAATACTCTGTCCATTTGAGGACTTCCAGTGCAGATTTCCAGTTTAAAACACCCATTGATGTACTGCACAGTTTTCTTGAAAACGTTGTTTCTAATGTTTTAACATTGGTGGATTAATTTCTTCCAGAACGTTTTATATAGCCTCTTTTGCATGATCTTTATTTGTTTATCTATTCAGCTGATTCATGTCACATTTGCAAGGTTCACAACTGTAACAATATATGTAGTCTGTATGAGATGTATCTGACAATACATTATTCCTGTAAATTATTATTCAAACGAATTGTCAGTAGGCTCACTGCAATGTAACAGTGGTCAAGTCTATACCTGGATTTTATGCATATATGTAACAAGGATTTTAGAAGCACAAATGAGCTTTTATACGTGGAAGTTAGTCTCCTGTTGTCTGGTTGACTGCATCTCATGGTTGAGGAAACTTTTCTCTTCTACCACTTCAGAATCTGACGGTAAACGGTCACGGACCAGTTACACCCGCTACCAGACTCTGGAGCTGGAGAAAGAATTCCATTTCAACCGGTACCTCACCCGCCGTAGGCGTATTGAGATCGCCAATAGCCTCTGTCTGAATGAGCGGCAGATTAAAATCTGGTTCCAGAATCGGCGCATGAAGTGGAAGAAGGATTCAAAGCTGAAAGTAAAGGAATCAATGTAAAAAAAACTGTGGGGATTGCATTCTGGCTTTCTAATGCCTGTAGGAAGCGCGAACGGAATAAAAGAAAGTGGTGATGAAACAGGAGGCCATATCTTCCAGCACTCAACACGTTCCTAAAGCAGTAACTTATTCGAAATTCATGTTTTGGATATGTATGTGTAAAATATCTTTCTGTGTAGCGTATGTGTGCCTCTGTTATTGCTGTCATCATTATTTAACTATTCGAGTTGTCATTTTGTGACGTTACATGTGTTGATGCACACAGTCGCGGTGAGTATTGGGGGGGGGGTGGGGGGGAGGAGAGAGACGGGCAAGTGGCCACACCCCGATTACACGTGAATCTGAGTGAAAATAGGTAAGATCACTAAGGACACAGTCTGAGTTCAGGCATCCATTAAACTTTTCAAGCCATATTTTTATATATGTAACCCCAAGTATGGAACATAACAGCAGACTGAGGATATTTAGCAAAGCCCCCTGAGGGTGTAAACGTTTTACATGTTCATTCCACAAACTGCCATAAAGAATATTGGAAATTCAATGAAAATGAAGAGCAAATGATATGCCCGTATAGTACAACGGTCGAATCATATTGGATTAGAGAAATTCACTGCACTGCTGACGAAGGAGATGGGAATCGTTTAAAATGTAACACAACAGTGAAATTAGCAGAATTTAGCTGCTGAATTCGCCGTTTTTGGGTCCATCTTTGTTCTTGGTTATTTCTAGGACACAAATGGGCTACAAATGCAATGAAATCAATCGAATCACACCTATTCTTCTGATATTCTCTAGATGTGATTGGTCAGAATCCCATCTAAAAAGCATTTTACTGTTCTTGTATTTTACATCGGCATTCTGCGTAGTTTTAGTTAATAAAATAATAGGTCGTGGTCAATAATTTTTTTCGCTTGAAGGGGTTGAACCACCTTTTTTCCACTAGGCAAGCAGTTGTATCTTCTGTTGGTATTACCGTGAAGTCTATCAGAGGTGACTAGCCATTTTCCTACGCATTTAATGTATTTTATAATTTTTAAAACATATTTTTATGTCAGGTTGACCTGGGTGGGTGTAGAAGGTTCTTTTTTTTTTAGAAATTACTATATTGCTAATATATCGATATAACTATATGGATTATTTATATTTTTCTGTTCTTCTGCTCTGAAATTCTCTGTTGTGGATTTGGAAATACTTTTCAAAATAAACTTATGACTACGGAGACATTTAAAATACAGAACACATTTGTTACGGGGAATGCATTGTTTACATATCACACTCGCTTATGTCCATCCCTGAACCGTTTTCTGAGAACATGGCATGCTGGAAGGAATCGTACATTGATTTAATTTTGTATATTTGTGTAATACTACAAATAAAATATGCCGTATTGTGAGTTACATTTGTAATTCGTATATTTTGTTCACATTTTGTTCACAATTAGTGTTGTTCTTAATTTTTTACTTGAAAAATGTAGGATACAGTAATACGTATTGCATAGTCATAGAACTACTACTTGGTGTACACACACACACATATATATATACACACACACACACACACACATATATACACACACAGACACACACACATACACACACACACAAAATCTCAGTTTATTTCTCCAGTTGGTGCCTTTACCTGTAGCCACT
>JAAGVU020000038.1:982904-999230 GCA_011763525.2 Mormyrus iriodes | reverse complement strand
ATATGTATATGTGTGTGTGTGTGTGCATGTTTCTGATTTGCTTTTCGGCAGATGGGATTCTTCTAATAATATAAATATATATATTTAAATCATTTTCAGTTTTTCGAAAGATGAATAAGACGCCGCCTGTTTTTTTTAATTTTTATTTTATTCTGCAGTCGATATTGCGCCCCTGATCCAATTTACACTTAATTTTAATGATTTAAACGGCGTGCATCCATTCTCTACTAATCCTGTTTCAATCACTGTCGAGAAATGTTGATGTTTACTTAAATTTCAATACCGAAATTCGGAAATATTCATTTTTAAATTCATCCGTAAACGAGGCATTAGATTCATTATTTCCAGAATGAATATGCTACTTTAAAGGTTTAGTGGACCTGCAGCTTCTTGCTGATTATGCGCCGGAGATGCGAAGACTCCTTACAGCTTTGCCTTGAAGCAGGAGCCGCTAACTGAAAGAAAGTATGGGATCGAATCCCGCGTGTGCAGCTACAGGACGAGAACCTAATACATACTTTTTTAATTTATTCAACTTCATCTTCGCGATTTCTTTAGGTTTTAGGAATATTTAGAAGCCTAAGTGAAGTAACAAAACACTGACATGAAATAATTAATATATTTGGCATCTCTAATGTATTAGTTTCTTTTATGTTCAAGGGCATTTGCATGCATTTTAAATAGGAAAAAAATGTGGAGGGAATGACGTCCTCCTTAGTTTTAACGCTTGCACAATTTGCTTGATATATACAAAATGGAAGAAAAAAATGCAGAGCTTTTTAAATCAATGTCAGCATAATCTCGACCTGCGGTGTTGCTGAAAAATTACCTGTTGAACGTAATGCAGTGGTCAATATACGTGTCCCTTTTGTCTCGCCTGTTACAGAAACTACGAATAAATTACGTAACTTAACATCGATGTGACATGTATATACGTAATAAGTGACTGAATGTAAAAATAAACATAAATTGAAAGAATTGTACAAAGAAACATTTGACTTGCTATAATTTTAGCGTCTATCTATCTATCTATCTATCTATCTGATTTATTTTATGTGCTATTGATGCTACTTGAATTGTTACTTGGTTTTTGTTTAATTATTTTGAAAAGAAACCTTGGCGAATTTTGGCAATCGAAATACAAGTTTCAGAAGATACTTTCCAACAAATTTTCGCTGGAAACTGTTCTGCAGTTCAGGAACTGCGGATTTCGTTTCCACAAGTCATACAGGCTGTAAAGTGAGGAAAAGGAAATAGACTGTGTTTATGTGTGTGTGTGTGTGTGTGTGTGTGTGTGTGTGTGTGTGTGTGTGTGTGTGCGTGTGAATGCATGCAATACAGACGATACAAAAAGCTTTACGATTTTTCTAACATACAAATGAAACATTAAATTAGTTCGCCTCGGGGCTTCATTTTTCTATTTCTACATTATAACTAGTTATTGAACTAGGTGCAAGATCTAAAAGCCATTTGTGTGGAGACAGATTTCATTGGTGTTCCCTCATCAATAACTCCTTGGCAGTGAACTATTGGAACAAGTCAAACGCGGCAGGTGAAACGGGGGTCAGGCTGTCTAAGTATTATTAAAATGCGTCCAGGACACTGGTGGGCTTGACTGAGGGTGGGGGCTTGCTGGGTCGTGTTCAGACTGGTAAAGGTGCAAAGAAGTCAAAATTGCATCTTCAGATTTGCAAATGCGCACTAGATATCCGAGTAAATGCTTTGTCCGTCGTTATAGTCTCTACTCCATTAAGATTATATTACTGCGTATATTGATAGAAAACACGATTATTTATCTTATTTTTGAATCACGGTTAAAATTATTTTTCCAAATTATTTTGTCAGCCTTTGGATAGATAATATACAAAAGTATAATATTATTCACAGAAGATTGGTTCGTAATTTTACGGCAGTTTCTGGTAACACTGAATAAATGCGTTTTACAAAGTTGAGCTTAAATATCAATTATAATACAGAATACGTTGTTTGTCCCTTTCAACGTCATTTTGTGCAGGAGCCAGATTGATAATTCTGGCGGGAGAACCGGTAGGTTACCGAGCGGTCAGTATGGTAATGGCGAGCACAATAAAACCCCTGGGAACAATAGAAACTTATTTTTCATCTCCTCTGTCACGCGACCGCTTTGTATATACCGCGTTCGTGGCTGAATATTTATACTGTGGGGGCCACACCAAAGATTGGGATTACATAGAATTTGAAAGTGAAAGAGGGAGCTTTGTATCGTACACAGTCACACAAATTTTATGTGCGTGTGTGTGTGTGTGTGTGTGTGTGTGTGTGTGTGTGTGTGAACGCGCGCGCATGTGTCCTAATCACACCTCAACCAGGCATGTCAATTCTCCAGTATCGATAAGCCATCTAACCTAAACGAAAGCAGAAAGGGAGAGGTTACAATGACGCTGTTCTGAAATGACTGGTCTTTATCTGAAATGTAATTTATATGAACATTCGACCTCAGCCTGAGTAAAGAAAAAGACTAAGGCAGACTTCGCTTTCTCGTGTCTGTTTCTTTTTTGGATGATAAGTTTTCATTAAGATGGATTCATTCTTATGCTGCTTTTGACTTACAGCAATTTATATTTTATAAATATTAGAAAGTACACTGTCGCCCGTATGCTAACACGTTTACTCTTCTTTGTTTGGAATAGCACACGATTCTAAATGTATTCTTAAGTGGATTTCGTATATTTTACAAATCCATAGCCCTCGGAATATTAGAATGAAAATGAATATTCATTTTTATCTTGTTTGTAAAAATAACCTATAAGTCTGACAAAGCATATTTCAGTCAACATTGATGTACCTTTTAGATTAAGGAAAAGGGCTGCCGCTGTGTCTAATAACCTAATTTACAAATTTATCTGACAATAATTAGTCTCAAATAATTCATTGTGTTTAAATAATACATGTGGGACACCACATTGAAGCTTTGCTGGACACTTTCTTGGACGCTATTCCGTATGATAACCTTCTTCAATACGTAGTATTTTCTTGTTTATCTGTTATTTGCACTAGTCGTCTATGTATACCCTGTAGAACCGAATTTGTGTGAACAATTGCTAATCGCAAATTAGCCTCTACAGGAATATATAGGCGATTCAAAAGCAATACTCGACTCTTCATTCATCTTAGATTTCTTCTTAGTCTCAGTTATGAAAGCCTCCCGTTTATTATTCCTTGCGTATGAAACTTAAGGAGGCATTTACTGACCTGTTTATGTGTATGTGCTCAGTATTAACAATTCTGAAGATTAAATAGTGAAACACCAAAAAAAAAACAAAAGTAGTCTACTAAAGACAGAAAGACTGGTAATCTTACTGATGGTAACATCGTGATGAGCATGACTTTGTGCAACCAGTAAATCATGTGAAGGCCAAAGATCATTTTAAAGTGATTGATTTACTGCTTTTTACGGCGTAATAAAATGCGAAAACGTCCACACAATGACTGGAATTGTCAGAGCGCATGGCTCTAATAAACAAACCATAAACCGCTAAATGCATGTGGCGTTTTAGCGTTATGAGTAATGAAATAAAATATGGCGCGATGATAGCGATTATTTAAATCATCGCGCCTGGTCCTCTCCGTTCTCCGCCCGCTGGTTTTCGCACTTGCGTTCGAAGTTGGAAAGTTTAAGGGCAACAATGGTGACGCCATTGCTTTGTACATCCTGTAAACGTGAGTAAACGTGAGTAACGGTAAGAGTAAACGTGGGTAATGAGACAAAACAGAACATCAACAACTTGAATGAATATTCAGCAAAATTCCAGGCAAATCGCTTAATATAGGCTACGGCAGTTTTATATGAATCACATTTACACTTAAAGACAGTTAATAGGGCAAAGGCAGGATAAACGAAGGTGGTCACTTTTATTTGGACGCTTCACTCTGTCTATAAATGCCTGATTGTGCATGTTCACGGGTAATCGTTGCAAACGATAAACGTTTGGATGCTGTAACTAATGGATGTGTGTTTGTTTTGTTCTTAATGGTTGGTTTACACTTCCCCCACAATTTCAACTGTCGAAGAAACATGATGTGGTTAAATTTATTACATGAAATTATTTAAATAAATAATTCTATTTTTGTGTAGGGATGCAGACATATACATAGAGAAGCAGGCACCTTAACTGTTGTCTCATATCCATGTTATATGGCAGGGAAAAAAACAAAACAAATCGAAAGTGCAATGCAATTAATCTGAATACTTCCCAGGAAGGTGACTGTTCCTGTTTCAAGACTTAATTGTAATTAACTTACTTTCCTTTCTTTTACAATATGCTTTATTGCTCAGATTACCGTTACCTGTCCAATGCGTCCATTCTGAGTGATCTGCCTGTCCAGCTCAGCATAGTTAACTAGAAGTACATTTACCCCATTATATTGAACCAGTTTCTAAATCATCATGTTAACCCAATTATTAAAGTGTCTGTGCCCCACTTTCACAGGACACGCGCAGGCCCATGCACCGCCAATTAGGCGCACGATGGCGAAAAGAGTGGGCGCACTTGGACAGAGCATCGGTTCCTTATCCGGGGACTGCCTCTCCCTCTGCCATTGGGTAGCTCAATCACGTGGTAAAAGTAACTTTACAGGGTCGCTCGCTAGTAGGAGGGCTTTATGGAGCAGAAAAACGACAAAGCTAGAAAAATTATTTTCCACTCCAGAAATTAATGATCATGAGCTCGTATTTGATGGACTCTAACTACATCGATCCGAAATTTCCTCCATGCGAGGAATATTCGCAAAACAGCTACATTCCAGACCACAGCCCCGAATACTACAACCGCACGAGGGACACTGGTTACCAGCATCATCATCAGGAGTTGTATCCTCCGCGAGGGAGCTACCAGGACCGCCAGTATAACTGTGCAAATATCCCTGAGCCTGACACTCAACGAGGGCATGGGCTACCCCATTCCGGGCACCTGCTTGTTGGGAAAGGGCAATCAGCGTCATGTGAACCCCCACCGTTACCCACGTCCCCCTCTACCCCAGCGACTGCGTCCACCGCCTGCAGCCAAGCTACACCGGAGCATCCAAACAGCACAGCCTCTTCAAAGCAACCCGTAGTGTACCCTTGGATGAAGAAAATTCATGTCAGCACCGGTAGGAAACTTGTGTGTCTGTCTTCCTCTGTCTTGTGCTATCTTCTCCTCCTCCTTTCTCTCTCTCTTTATTTTGCCCACATCTCCTAACCAGCCCCTGCCACGATAGGAGAGAAGCCTTTGAAATGGCACAATTGAGGCGGATTTACGACTTGCGTTGGTAATTACACCCACCATAAATTTTATAGCAGAGCGCCACTCCGGGCAGCCGTATTGCCATGTGGCTTTTCCTGTTATGTATGTATATGAGAGGGGAGACAGGAAGAATGGACACGGAAAAAAAAATCCAGGATTTTTAATGTTGCATAAATAATTTAGAGCCTCTTTCAACATAAATGCCCCCATCCCCCATTTGGAACCATTAAACAAGTTCTCATGACGAATTTTAGGTGTATTTAAATATACCAGGCGTAACATTACCCTTTCCCAATCACTTCCATTCGCATCTAAATTCATGCCGCTTTTGGTGTACCCCTCCTTCCCTCCTTACTCCCTTTCTTCCTCTCTTTTTCTCTCTACCTCTCCTCTTTCCAGTGAACGCCAGTTACAATGGAGCGGAACCCAAGCGGTCTAGAACTGCTTATACTCGCCAGCAGGTCTTAGAATTGGAGAAGGAATTCCACTATAATCGCTACCTAACTCGGCGAAGACGCATCGAGATTGCTCATTCATTGGTTCTCTCCGAACGGCAGATCAAAATTTGGTTTCAGAACCGCAGGATGAAGTGGAAAAAAGACCATAGGCTACCCAACACCAAAGTCAGATCCTCATCTTCCACGGGCGTACCCTCTGGGTCCAGCACAACCACATCAGCCGGCGCTGTCGCGGCTGCTGCGGCTTCTAACACCGTGGCCGCTTCCGAGGAAATCCCCCGGGTGTCCGGAGCCGAACGTGTCGAGGATATTACAAGGTTATAAGACATAACTATTTCAAGAAGAGAGAGAATTGAGACTGATTATTTATAGAATATAATATATTTTGGTTTTTCGTTGTTTTCTTGTGCGTAAAAATCTGGAAAAAATTTAAACAAAAGGTCTTCCTTTAAGTCCACAGTTATATAAAATGCATGTTATATAGCATGGATTAATGCGAATTCCAGCGGATGGTTTTTACGCTACGCAGGTTTTAATTTATTCAAAATTGAAATACCAGAATGATTTTTAAGAAAAAAAACATGTTTTGGATGAAGGTGAAATAAGGACATTTTTAACAAAATGTTGTTGTGGGTAACTCGGTCGTCCACGTGTCTAGGTTATTAAATGCACAATTGTAAAATTAATTTTACAAACAAGACTGGAGTGACATTTCTTGTTTTTTTATGTGAAAACCAGAAAATACAAAGCTACTGACATTGAACGTAGTTGTTTATCTGAAAATATTGATAATGCTGTGAGGTTTTTTTGGCGTATTGCGAAAATCAGACTAAACTCATTATTTAGTTTTGTGAAGATAACGTTGTGACTTAGGCTGATTTAAGCAGATCGTTGTGAAATGCAATAAAGAAGTTTTAGTGTATTTGTGGTAATCATAGTGGTCAATAAAACAGTGGGTGTCAATTAGTTTCATATACGTGATTTTCATTTTATCTTTACTGGTTCAGATCTCTGTGTTTTATAATTGTATTAAACACAGGAGAATTGCATCGAGTCCACCTGAAATCCAGAGGCGTTGAATTTAATAAGTGACGTGGAAGGGCCAGTTTTATACGTAAAAATCACTCTTTTTTTACTTGTCGCAATCTAGTGATTGTAGGAGATCCACTATCCAGTGCCATATTCCATTTGTGCCTAAGATTACAAAATTAATTCACAGTCCCACTTAAGGGTCTTATTAACATTTCTAGGATTAATTAAAAAAACTATACCAATTTACATGGCAGAAGGGGTTGTGATCAGTTCTTAAACACGCCCCTAGATCTTGGGCCTATAGAAAACGTGGCAGCGATGGTTTATATGGCTTTCGGTGTAGAACTTCATTGAGTAATATTTGGAACGAATTACATTTCATTACTGAGTAAAGTTATAATCCTTTTTAGTACACTAGACTCACTTGGCTACCTTTTCGGTCTTGACTAGAGTGGACGTCTTTCTCCTTATTCGAGGTACCAAAAAGTCAGTTCCTAAGTCTGGAAGCTGTAGAAGCAAAATCTACGTATCGATGGGGTTTCTTTTTTAGATTACACGAATCGCGCGGTCATTAATATAAATACGCATTTTGCCTTGCAAGTAACTGGCTTTCGCTGGCAATGCTTCGTGTGCATAATTATAATTCCAAGAGCTTGCCTCTCCTACACAACCTACATTCATAACCATCGCTTATATAGAATATGTCATTAATTATAGTTTACGTGTCTGGTAAAGAGGGAAGGCCTAGTTCAAGACCTTAAGCTTTAATTCTTTAGTGCCAGCTCCAGACATAGCAACAAAACTGAACGCGCTTTCTAAAATAGATTTTAACCTCAATTCATACATGATTAATGCTGCGTGTTGTTAAGATCAAGAGTATTCACGCCACCAAGTAATTTGTTTTCTGGGCAGCGAGCGATAGAACACCAAAAGAATTTGCAAAACATCACGGAGGAGTTGGTCTTTTTAGCCTACTTACAATGATTAGGCCCGTTGCCATTTGGTGCCCCTGCTTTCACGTAAAATGTTATTACATTCGTACATTTTAATCGTTTACATTAGTTAAAAGAACCACTGGCGTCCTATGGCGTCCTACCAAAATACAATATATTATTATGCATTATTGTACATTTCCTGAAATACGGATATATAAAACGAAAAATCTAGTTCTCTTATATATATCTGTAAGTGATTAAAGACATTTTTATGCCAAATATGATTCATAAGAATTATATTTCCCTTAATAATTGCCTGACAGTACTCACTGGCGCCATACAAAACGTATCGAAATTACAGTTTACTAATTCTAGATTAATCTGAGAGTTACTAAGACTCGCAGTGTAATGTTGTTAACCCGAAACAGCACACAATCCTTACTTTAACATGGACAATGGGATTTTGGACACAGGACAATCTTCACGCTGTGATGGAGTGGAATATTTAAACTGCAGCCGATGGAGAAATTCAGCTTTTGAAAGTGGCGCCTGTAATGCGGAGATGCTACGTCACAGTCATTTTATCTGTAATAAGCGTATCCAAACATCAACTGGAGTCTTCCAAAGATGTAATCTCGCTCATTCACGTAAACATTAAGCTGATGAGAAAGTAAACAAAGCTGAAATGCTTAAATGCAGGTGAATACCAGGCATGACACGATAATCTCATAAAATCTAAAATAAGTTAGCAATTTATTTCTAAAGTGAGGTTTTACTTAAGCGGTCTTTTCTAAAAATCCAATTTCGATAATAACAAAATAAGATTTGTTTATTCAAAATGCATTTGTGTATTTCGACTACCTAGTACAATGGATTTCTTCGGCACATTAATAAACCTACGGCTTTTAAATGTTTTCGGAATCGTAGATTCCAAAGACTAATCACGTACATTTAGCAGAAAATAAAGCAAAGACGAACACTACGAAAAACCTCACAGTGCTTGATAAATTATAAATCTGTGTGACTTGAATGAAGATTACACAACGGCGTCCTAGGTGGGGCGCTGAAAAGCACAAAGGATTGAGGTATTTCGGACCATTAATCATTTTCGACCGGGACTGAAATTATTTGTTTCGCCTTTGTAAAATTCTGGTTTTGACATTTATATATTTATTTCTATACATTTACATGTTTAAAAGTATGAGTTGAAATAAAGGATTGTTCGGGGAAGCTGTTGTCGTCGAAACAACAGGGCTGAAAACGGCACGCATCTGCCTGACTTGGACGTGACTTTCGGGGGCGGTTGAGCAGCGGCCCAGGCCGCCATCCCGTAGCCATTATGTCGCTGGACAGCGCAGAGAAATGGATGTGCACGCCAAAAACGAAGCGTCCCGCCATCTCTTTCTCGGCCCTGTCGCCTTCACGGCGCGAAGCTGAAAAGGTACTTTATTGAAGTTTGGGGGTAACGACGAGAAGGCCGAGTTCACGCAAGGGTCACATTTTCTATCCCATTAGGTTTATTTCAGCCGAGATGGCCGACCTTTCCAACCCCGTGACCTGGCAGCCTCTCTCAACGTGTACCTTCTGTGAGAGCCCTCGTCGTTTTGCATGGGCCTCGCCAGTGTTCATGGTGTTTTTTTAACCATATTAATGACCGGGGAAAGGAGGCACGGGAAAGTGTTGCTGTGGTGACCCGAGATAGAGAGGGAGAGAGAGACAGACGAAGGAGTAGAACATGGTGAAGCCTCGGACACACCACTTGAATCAATCCCATGGCCCTTCTAGGGTGTACTATAATTTTGAAGGATTTACAACAGTGATGTGCAAACTGCCCTGTCCTCTTGTGACACATGTGAGTATATGATATATTCATGACTCTGTTCTAGAGGGAGGTGCAAGACTTCTTGCCATTCGTAATATATTTAATTCATAGTTAGTTCTAGAATTGAAAGATCATATATATATATACATATATGCTAAGTCACGTAAAAAAAGTTTTTGCCTACTTCTCAAAAGTGGACACCTCAGTGATAAATATATCTGTCCATCCTAATATCCACCTTTTATATGTGTTCCACCGTATCCCGTGAACGCAACATCCTGTCTTCTTAGATTTCGATTAGTTTTTATTACTCAAGACTATGCGTCGTAAAAAAATCACAATACCCAATTTTATGTCTTCGTAGTTTCCGGATATAAGCTTTGGTAAAGAGTGACAGTGAGCTCTCAAATTCCCCTTTTGTAAGGTGCAATCCTATGAAGACTGCAAGAACAAGTTTAGCTAAGGGAGATTGTGTTTTTCCTAAATAGGATTTATAATGATCCGACAGAGAGGAAAGACGCCTTGGAGATATACATATATATATAGCGAGCACACACACACACACACACACACATATATATATATATATATATATATATATATATATATTAGATATAGATTAGACTATATATAATTAAATTTCATATTAATTAAAGCGCTATTTAGAATTCATTCTATTACTCTGAGTATATTGACGAAACCTTTTAACAATTTTAATAGTTTAAGTGGCTCGCAATCATTATTTTAAGACAGTAGACAAAAACACCTTAAAGATGCATAAGCGGTGAGTCAGTTTTCTTCGAGTAAAACCGCGTAGTTTGATGGAGTCCGGATGATAACGGTTCATTTAAACTTTCGAGATTAGGCTTTAAAAATGACAACAACAAACACGGGTTCCCTGTAGGCTTCCTCCTCTTTCTCCCTTTTTCTCCCCTTCCCTCCCTCCCTTCTTCCCTCTCTCTCTCTCTCTCTCTCTCTCTCCACTCTCTGTCTCTCTCGCTCTCATAAACATAGGCCCAGACAGATACAAAAGCACCTACTGTATATTTCATGTAGTGAACCTCACTGTGCAGTACTTGTACGCATTTCCGAATATTTTTATGTGTCACCGAAATGATCGTATCATCAACATGGATGTCTGTGGCAACGTGCTCAATTACAAGCTGTTTCGAAACAAATGCAGAAGTTTAATAGTTACTTTTATATAGTTATGTATAGTAAAATATTAAAATAATATATAATCTTTATTATCCCAATATCTTGTCATAATACAGACACACTTACTGTATTTGAAGTAATCCTCACAAATGAATTCACTTGAACGTGCATGTGAACTTGAGTAAGGGTTACAAAAGCCAAGGTTGCGAATTTATTCATATAAACAGTTGTGCACCAGCATTTGATATACTTCAATGTCAAATGTCCAATGTGACAAGAAAAATATTTTCATATATTTAGGTTTAGTACGTTGCTGGAATATAAACGAAAAGGGATGGTTACGATCGGGCTGGAGCAGGGCCGGCCCCGGATGTTCTGGCGCTCTAGGCGAGACTTTGTTGAGCGTTTCACCCCCCAGAACAGCAAAAAACAAATTGTGTCGGTTCATTTATATTTAAAAATTTCAGTAGTACAGGGTATCTATCTGCTAACTAGCTAGCTGTTATCTGTTTCACAAGAAAAGTAGAAAATCAGAACTATTAACAACTGTAAAGTTACGGAATGCAACCAGAGTTATTTCTTCTGATTTTTTTCACTCGCTTTTTTGCGCTTCCTAATGAAATGGTGCCCTAGGCGAACGCCTATGTCGCCTATAGGGCTGGAGTGAGGGGGGCAGCGTGGAGTCCTGTCTGAGGGCTGGTCATTCGGGCCCGGAAAATAAAATCCTAAGAAAATAAATCCGGAAATCTACAGGAACACCATTCGGAACTTGTTTACATTTATATAATAAATGCGGACAAAATAAATACGAAGGTAATTGATAGAACAGTATTGGTTAAGTTTAATATCTGCAAACCGTTGATTTCAGTTTTTACGTTAACATTTCGCAAATACGGCATTGTCCTCGCATTTAGCTGTGATATTTCACCTTTTGAAAGCTGGCTTTTCATTTAAATTTTTGCATGTATATATCGACAGTCCTAAAAACGTAGGCTACTTCCATAAAAATATTCCTCTGATTATGAAATGTGGATTGCAAGTTGTTTTTTAACTGCTGTGTCTTGGGCTGTAAAAACATACGTTGAAATATTCAGAAAGTGTTTACAGTTTGCGAAAAAAAATGAACTCATTTTGAAGCCACAAACTTCCAGGCGATCACTGCAATTTGATGTTTTTATGATTTTCTGGTACACCAGTAAGGTAACTAGTTGAAAAACGTTTTAATCAGCAATAATTAATTAACATTGTACGAGACAACTTACATATTCTTTTAATAACTGTAATATTTTATTCTATGAACAATAGGCCTACATGTTATTCCATGTTCATATTTGCTATCATAGACGTCTTGCTTTAAGTAAAGTTCTATTTGACATAAAAGAGTGAAATGTTTATAAGGAAACGACGTTCACATCATATGTGTTGCGTGTGTCATTTTTAAGTCCGAAAGCTATCTGTCTCTTCGATATATCCACTGTTCGTTTTGCGTATTTCAACTATCCATAAGTTTTCAGTCTGTTTGTATGCGTGCGTTTTATACCACTCCTGTCGAATATTTTACCCGCATAAGGGCAATACGTGTAATCCGATTTTAGATGAAATTCATCATCTCATAAATCAAAGTATAAGCACAACAAATGTCACATAAAAATATAGGTAACTTTCCCTATAACACAAAGTTGAAAAGTTGCGTGAATGTGGGGGTAAACCGCATGTAAAAAGCCGTTTGCCTACGAGATATGGTATAGATTTATTGCCTGGTTTTTGTGACATTTCCCCCGTTTTTCATTCCTAATGGTTTAAGAAAAGTGCAGTTTAGAGCCAAGCTGAAATGTTCGTATATAAGCAAAATCAAAAGGCCCCTCGTGTAACACAAGAGGTGTCTCTTGGCGCCTATCCGTTCATTTAAAAGTGCACGGCGCTATTCACAATCCCAACACGAAGAATATTGCAAATCTATACGGATTTAAATGTGGGACTAATATTTGTTGTTTTATATAAAGAAATTTGTAACATTTTGGTAGAGCTGTAGAATTTAACGCTGAAATGGCTAGATACGACTCAGCAGTTGGATAACCAAATTTAGAAGCTTATCGAAAGTCGGGCCTCGCTTTTCGATGTAATAGACTATGAACTACCTTAATTTGTTAGAGTAAAAAATGCAATTCGATATTTCTACGCGGCATGTGGTATATGTCATATACGGTTTCTCTATCGGTTTCTCCGCGATTCTTGAGAGCTGTTTTGAGGCCACCGGAAAACCACTGAGAGAAAGAAGCCACACTCGGCCGTACAGACGTGGCGGTCTCCGCGGTGTTGTAATAGTAAATGTTGACCACATCTTAATTGTCCCTTGAGACTTTTCTGTACCTGTTCATCAGCTGTTTGTAGCAGTGAGACCGCCCTTCTCGCCGTCCCTTTCAAGTTTCTTGCAAATCCTGCAGGCTTGATCGGCGCTTCGTCGTCCTTAACTGTGCAAACTTTAGCCTACTATCACCCGTCATTACAAAATAATCTGACTTTGAATTTGACTTTTATTGTAATAATTATTTTCATCTGTCATGATTTCAATCGACCTTTTGTTTCAATGGTGGTAATGGTCACCCCACTAATCAAAGTTGCGACTTACTATAGCTTTATTATACAAGATGCAATTAACTTAAATACCTCAATAAAGTAAATTAGTTCTGAGCAACGTTTAAAGTTCGGATTAAAATGACACAGCCATCCCCCTTCGAACATAACAGAAGCAGACATATTCCGGGTCGAATATACAACTCGTACGGTCGTACTGTGCCTTATTTACAGTGTTTATCGGATGTCAGGGAGCACGAAGCGAAATATCCACAAAAGGGCTATAGACGGAGTCAAAGCGCCTGCGAGAAGTCTTAAATTCTATAAGCAATTACAGCAACCTCGTTTGTCTCCAGGGTTTGATAATGAAGAGAGATGAGCATGTTTTACTTAATGTTCATATACAAAGATACAGCCCCTAACTAGGTGTAACCGAACAGTGATAGGAACTCTAAAACCAAATAATTTTGAAGGTGAATAATTGAGGGTGACTTTGTTAATGAACAATAATTATAACTATAATACAACAATTATAATAACAATATGTACTATTGATTAAATATTTTAAATGGCTGTCGTTGGGAAGGTAAACGAAAACACAATATATAATATACAATTTTTAAAGTATTAAAATGAGCCAAAACACTTCGTTAAATGGATTTTTTCAAGCAGTTTGTGCTGTCTGAACAGAATCCGTGCCAAACATTGCACTCCAACAAGCCTTTATTTATTTGTGCAGGTGTGAAATTACTCTCAAACTGCGTTACTAAATAAAAGAGAAACCAAATTTTAAAACAGAATACACTAATCACCAATTACCTATGTGCAAAAACAAGTCCGTATTCGACAGCAGTTTTTAAAATATACTATAACAATATTAAATATATCTTAGGTCACAGGTTCATGGGAATTAAAGACAAGAGCGGTTTGTTTGTTTAATTTTTGGTTTTAGTTTCGTTTCTTCTTTTGACACCTTTGTTTTCAGCATGAGCATCGGAGTCTTAAGGCGACGCGCTGCCGCAGTGACAGCAGACGGGTTGAAACAAAGGTCAGCCTTCTATTTACGAGCGACACGGCGGCCGCTCATTGGCTGAGGGCAGCTGTCTCATAAATCTGCGAACCATGTGTGCCAATGTGGCTGCCTGCGCTTATGCGGATACGTGGACAACGCATCGTCATTATTATTATTATTATTGTTGATGATGTTGTTGTTGTTGTTATTGTTGTAGTTGTTGCAATGCTGTCCTAATAATATGAATTCGATGAATTCATAAGATGAATATAGGCAATATAAATGTAGTGTTTGAAGTGACTAATCTATAATGCGGTGGTATGGGGGGGCTGTTGTTGAGATGGACCTAACAGCTGCAGATTGGGCAACCAAAACCAAACATGTATGCTGGGCGATCGAGTAAATTTGGTAGGGAACCCATGGCCCCCAGCTATCCAGAAGGTCACAGGCACTGTGATGAGCAGGGCTGCACAGGCATGTCGATGGGGCACATCCTCACACAGATATGCACTTGGGTTGTGGCAGTACTGGTCAAGGCCCATGTGGCACCCCAAGCAAGCTTTAACGCCGGCACCCCCCATATGGGACAGTGTGAAATCAGCAAGCTAACTCAACATCCCCTCAGAAGGTGGCATCCTAAGCAGCTACCTATGTCTCCTAACGGGTTGACCGGTACTGAGTTGTGGTCATTTTAAGAGATAAGCAGGTTTGACTTTGATCCTGATGTCCTGAACATTGAAAGTATTTCTGTAATGGAGACCTGCCATCCAGCAAGGTCCATGGCCAGACTGTAAATATCTGCTTGTAAATATGGAGGTAAAATACATGCAGAACATTCATAAGGCCCACTGACAGAAAGGATGGATTAAAGCTTACAGACAATGAGACAAATACAAAGACAAAAAATAGGGATCCAGCAGCTAATTCTGCTTGGACTCCTATAAAAACAGTAAAGAAACAGTGGATGGGTCAAGAGGTAGCTGTTCTTTACAGAAATGTTGATCTTTCTGGTAGAAGGTGAGTAAGAAGTGGACTGTTGAAAAAAGCATTTACTTTAAGATTGATGAGAGGCCTTAAAATTAGAGGGAAAGTTGGGGAGGGTGCACTGGATTTAGTCTCCCGAGAGCTTAGAGCAGAGAATTAATGAATTTACAAAGAGGAAAAAATAACTAGACTGGAGAAGAATGGATAAAATAGGAAAACAAAGACATTTGTTTTGGATGTGGGCAAGAAATATCCTTCAGAATAATTATGTAGGCAAAAGTGCAAGAGAGGAATATATGAGATAAAGAAAAGTGAGGAAAAAGAACAAAAGGAAAATTATTTAGAAAAAAATGATGTGTGTGGGGTTAATAGGGGAGAGTCAATGAGTGTAGGGATAATTTGGAGAACCCGATAAGTGTGGGGCTAGTGTGAGAGAGTCAGGTGAGCGTAGGGTTAGTAGAGGAGACTTCGGTGAGTGAGGGGTTAACAGCGTTGAGTCAGGTGAGTACGGGGTTAATAGGGAGAGTCAGGTAAGTGTAGGGTTATGACGGGAGAGTCAGGTGAGTGTGGGGTTAATAGGGAGAGTCAGTTGAGTGTGGGGTTAATAGGGAGAGTCAGGTGAGTGCGGGGTTATGACGGGAGAGTCAGGTGAGTGTGGGGTTAATAGGGAGAGTCAGGTGAGTGCGGGGTTATGACGGGAGAGTCAGGTGAGTGTAGGGTTATGACGGAAGAGTCAGGTGAGTGTGGGGTTAATAGGGAGAGTCAGGTGAGTGCGGGGTTATGACGGGAGAGTCAGGTGAGTGTGGGGTTAATAGGGAGAGTCAGGTAAGTATTGGGTTATGACGGGAGAGTCAGGTGAGTGTGGGATTATGACGGGAGAGTCAGATGAATGTGGGGTTATGACGGGAGAGTCAGATGAATGTGGGGTTATGACGGGAGAGTCAGGTGAGTGTGGGGTTATGGCGGGAGAGTCAGATGAATGTGGGGTTATGATGGGAGAGTCAGATGAATGTGGGGTTATGGCGGGAGAGTCGGGTGAGTGTAGGGTTATGACGGGAGAGTCAGATGAATGTGGGGTTATGGCGGG
>JAAGVU020000038.1:961106-980459 GCA_011763525.2 Mormyrus iriodes | reverse complement strand
AATGACCCAAAACATACAGCCAAAGAAACCAAGGAGTTTATTAAAGCAAAGAACTGGAATATTCTCCAATGGCCTGGACAGTCAGGCCTGGCAAAGCATTACAAAGGAGGGAACCCAGTGTCTGGTGATGCCCATGGGTACAAGACTTCAGGCAGTCAATGCCTGCAAAGTATCACAAATGAACATTTTATTTTCACTTATATTAATCTGTCCAATTACATTTGAGCCCCTAAATTGAGGGGATTGTTTATAAAAATGACTGCAGTTTGTAACATTTTTATACAATATTTGTGTTCAACCCAGTGAATTAATGCCAGAAGTCTAAACTTCAACTGCATCTCAATCGTTTCATTTCAAATCCATTGTGGATGGGGTTAATAGTGGATAGGCCAGTGAGTGTGGGGTTAATGGGAGAGAGTCAGGTGAGTGTGGGCTTCATAGGGGAGATGCAAGTGAGTGTCTGGTAAATAACGAAGAGTCACATATTATTTAGGCCAACACTTATGAAGAGACTGACGTTCATTAAATGCTTTGCGCATCCAATAAATATGAATTACTATATTCTATTTAAATTTGCCTAACAGCTATAACACGTTAATCAGGGAATTATACATCGAACAGTTATTCATCAAAATTCGTGTTGTCTGTATTCGTGTTAATAAAAATATATATGTTCAGAACAGAACCAAAATTATGAAAACTCCAAATGTTTATGGACCTAACTGTATATGTAATGTCAAGGCTCAGGCATTGAGTGGTGTATGGCTCTCTGGAATAGCTCTCTGTACTTGTGATCAGAAGGTCCCCATTTCCAATCCGGTTCTCCAGATGAGTAGTTGCATCTCCATTTGGGCCCTTGAACTTGGTCCTTAACCCCCTGAAAAGGCTCCAGGGGCACTGGGTGAATGGCTGAGCCAGGGACGGTCAGTCTTGTAGGTGACCTAGGGCACCACCTTCTGAGGGAGCGCCAACCTGCCGGCCAATTTCACTTTGCCTTAAAACAGGGTCCGCCAGTGCTGGTGCCTTGGGAGACACATTGGCTAGCCCCGGCACTGGGCTGACCCCAAGCTTCACACTCGCCTCTCTGTCTGCACTTGTTTCTGGATATTGGCTTTTGTTTTACTCTGTATCTGTACAATGACAATAAAGGGTCTCCTTTTGTCTCAATGATGGACAGTGTGAGTAGCACAGGGCTCTTGAACCTTTACAGAAAAGCAGCAGACATGTGTCAATCGCAAGAATAGAGTATAATCACTGCAGGTTGTCAAAAATACCCCATTATTTCATTAAGACTTACTTATTTGGCATTAATATGACAGGTGGAAATATAACAATGTTTACTTTTTTTTTTACCAGATTAGCCCATGCGAACATTGTCATTTATTCCAATAAATTTAGAATTGAACGTAATTAAATTCTCTTTTCTAACATGAGCCCGTCTGTTTCTGCAGGGCGGTTTCTCTGCCTGTTCATTCGGCCCGTTTAACTCTCTCCTGGCCATTTGAAGATCGTAGTTCAAACTGAGTGTTTCAATTCTGTGACAGACAGCACCATCAGGTCCGAGTCACAATCCGCATAATCTGTGGCGGCGTTTTCTTAATACTCTTTTCGTATTGATTTCGCACTTGCGGGAGCTTTCAGCGTGAAGTGCTATAAGACATTAGCCTTGAATAGCCTAGTGTTTCCACTCGCAGGAATGCAGTGTTGTCTTGTTTTGTGTTCATTGTTGGAGGCACTGGCTGAAAATGTAATATATCGGAAAATAATAAAAATACATTTTACTGCGTTTACATTGTGCTGGGGTACCACTTTTACATATTTTATTTATTTATGATTAAAGTATATAACTTAGCAAATATCAGGAAAAAATATAAATATTTTATCATTTAAATTGTAATAAATATTTGACCATTAAAACTGAAAAATTCCTTCTACGAGTTTCATGGAAACCCATAAGGGGAAAGATTATTATGCTCTTTATGGCTGGAGTTGCCTCAGTCAGTTGCAGCCTGTTGATGACACCACGAGAAGGCTTTTGATCCAGCCTTTGAGCAGGGAGGTGTATCCGCGTGTATGAAAGCGTAGGAGCGGCGGCTCAGTGGAGCTACAGAGTAGCCGTGCTCACACTGCGCCAGACACAGACGTTTCTGACTCATTTGTTTGCTTGATGACATGATAATCTGTGTTTATTTAGCAGTGGCTTTTATCCAAAGCGAAAAACAAGTGAGCCAGTCTCCCAAGATCTCCAGCAGGAGGCAAAAATGCGGTTGGCTCAGCGTTTGAAACCAATAATGTACATCTTTATTTATAATTTACCTTTTGAAATAACTGCCATAATCTTGATTCATGTTTCAAGTGGTGTGAGAGTCCCCCGGTGCTTAAAATTACATTCATTTGGCTCATAAATCTTCACGTCAACAAATTGAGCGCCAGGTGTATCTACACGGTGGAGATTATAATCATAATCTGTACCTGCGAGTGCGCTACGTCAGACTTTAACACACAAACATACATTATGCAGGTTTTTGTAGTCGCAATTAACATAACTATTCAAGATAAAAATTGTAATAAATATATAAATGTGTTCTCTTGTACGTTTCTTGATTCCATCTTTAAACATTCCCAGTAGATGGTGTACATAGAGAAATCGGGCGAGTGTGGATTAGATATAGCGCGGTTCAGCGTCCAAAGCGGCGCCGTCTTCGCCTGGATTGCGTCCTTCTGAACTGTGCATCTGAGGTCGATGGCGGGTCAGAAGGCGTGACATGGCGCCAAAAATAATCTCATACCATATAACGTCGTTATTTACACTACATTTGTTTGGTGTTAATTAAACGAAAATGTCACCAATTGTTAACGCAAGTAGCATTAATAATATCGTTCATCAAAAATGAAGACAAAACATTTTACTGTCTTATTTGATCTTTTTTCTTAATAATTTGAAGTTTATATTAAAAATTATGTCTGACATTACATCACTGGAAGTTATAATTAGCAATATTATTTAGGCCAACACTTATGAAGAGACTCTGACGTTCATTAAATGCTTTGCGCATCCAATAAATATGAATTACAATACTCTATTTAAATTTGCCCAACAGCTATAACACATTAATCAGGGAATTATACATCGAACAGTTATTCATCAAAATCCGTGTTGTCTGTATTAGTGTTAATAAAAATATATATGTTCAGAACAATCCGATTGTCCGAAGCTAAAGCGAATCCCTTCAAAGCGATTCGAAACTGGATCAGTTTAAGTCGCTTTAAATCCTACTGAGAACGTATTTGACTGTAACAGTGACAAGGACCCTGTGTTCCGTGTTCTGACTTCCTAGACAAGAATCTGCGTAGCGCCACCCCCCCCCATCCCCCCACACACCCACCAGAGCAGCAGAAAACAAATTTTGTCAGTTCATTTATGTTAAAAACATTTCAGTAGCACAGGGTATCCGGCTGATTCTAGCTAGGTGGCTTCTGTTTCACAAGAAAAGTAATGAAATATTAAAACTAGTATAAATAACTATAATATCACGAATTTATTCTGTTTTTTTCGCTCGCTCTTTTGCGCCCCCTAATCAAATGGGTTCCCTAACCGATCACCTCTGTCGCCTATTGGGCGAGGGCGAGCATAATTTACCCCTACAATATTAAAAAAAAAAATTGCAAGATTAAAAGAAACCACATTAAGTATAATCCGGTAAGGTGGTAGTTTAAGAAGCTATAGCCCTTGCAATGTGAAATATCCGATTAAGGATGGGTCAGGCGGACTATGGCAGGGCTGAAAATGAATTCACGGGACCGCTTAATTAGAAAAGGGCGCTTGTGGGCAAGTTCCATTCCAAACCTAGTGAAACAATATAAATACAAAACAACTTATGAATTCTCATTAAAATCAGGGACGTGCTTTACGCCGCACTAAATAAAGTATATTTGCAGTTAATTCACTTTAATTTGGGCTTTGCTTTATTACTGCTTCCAACCTCAGGTTTGGCCTGTTGCAAATAACTGTAGTTCTGGACTAGCTGTGGTGGTAGGCGTTCAACAGGTGGGCTCGAGGAAGATTTCGGTTTGCATTTAATAGTGACGGGCCTCGGAAATTTTTGCGCCATGTTTTTGCAGTCGACCTTAATCATTTAGGGTTTTTGTCTCGGCTGTCACGCCCATTGCTGGGTTTCCGGTGTTCTTCTGTCCATAAATAACCCAATGGTAGTCCTCGGGGCATTCTCAGGTTCTGAATGAAAGAAAAACCCAACCTACAACCGAATAGTAATATAAAATGCGAATTATATTCTTTATTTTGGATAGAGTTTGCATTTTTATGGTCTCTGATTAAAATGTTTCCTTAGTCGTACTCGAGGTCCGCTGGATTCTGTCTTGGATCTAAACACGATGGCCATGGTCCCGTTATTTTCGGGGTAAACTTTTATTTAATTGTGGATTTACATATTCATTTAAAGTTGATACACCTCATTCTTTTTTAGTCTACAGCCTTTAACGCATAGGTTGTGGTTTACCTTCAAACGTCAATACTTATGTTTTTACGCATGTAGGCATTTGCTATATCTCTTTTTTTGGAATCAGTAAGTAAGTGCAAATGTGAATTGAGTACATATATTGTGTTTTGTCGTCTCGCCGGAAAATTCCGCGGTTCTCCGCGAAGTTCTCGGATTAGCAGGTCCGCGTAACTCTGCCGTCTCTGTCTGCACAGCTGGCCGCAGTCAGGGCCGCGCAGAGTAACTTGGAGTCTCTTGGTGTCTCGTAAGTGGTGCTTAGACACATTAAACGGTAACGGAGCACGAGATTCATGTTTAAAACCCAATGGGATGGCTAGCCTGCTGTATTATTTTCTAGTTTTTGAGATCTTGAAAAGCGCTATATAAATAAAAAATATCATTACTATTATTAGTAGTAGCAGTCCTATATTGTAAATTAAAACATAAAGTGTTCTTAAGTCAGTACTATCACTGATTTGATTTTAAGTTGAATGATTTAGTATCGGGCACAGATTTGTGTGTGACCCTGCAGTGGCTTTCTGTGCGCTTTATCGATGCGTTCTGCGGATCTCCTAAGGCGTTGAAAGAAGGAATTGTTGACACTAAGACCAAACTGCACGCTTTTGTACGAGACAAAAATGATTTATTGCTACTGTCGTAGTTCAAACAGAGTTCAGGGAACATTTCTGGGTCTTCCTGAAGGAGCCGAAAATGTGGTCTTGCCGCACAGTCATGGAATTCCTGCTCGGGTTATTTGTGGCGTATAACAACGAAAAAACGGACATATTAAGAAAGCAGCACGAATCTGAAATGCGAATTTGACAATTTTAAGTATTATTTTATTTTTATATTGATATCTGTCATTTCTACACACTTATACTGTTGATATTTTATAATTTCCCATCTATTCCTCTTCCATACGCCAGTTCCAGACAGGGTTGCGGATTTGTTATGGGTATATTTTATTGAAATAAATAAATAAATGTAAGGTGTTTTCTCCAAAAATTAATATGATATTCTGTTCATTTATGTATCGATTTATTTTTCAATACGGCTTGTAGAAGCCAGCCGTTACAGGGTGCTTATAAGTATTGGGCTATTATGCAGGCCTACGGTATTTTCACAGAGAAATCATACATTGGTAATTGTACTAATATCAGTTTCAACGCTGACAGCGATACAACCTTACAAGTTCCCTTCCAATGACGGAAAATTCAACGTTTTTTTTATATGTGCCCTACTTAGTATTCAGCTGAATTCACCTTTCATCGGCCTTAGTCACACTTAAAGTTAACGGCTAAAAAGTGATTTGAAACACTTTCAGCCTAATTTTAATAAGCGATGTGATCGCAGTTTGAAACACTGAAGAACAAATGCTGAGATTGTTTTACAACTGAAGCTAGTTTGGAAAGTTATACAGCCTTGCTATTTTACTTAGCAATAAATTGAATTATCTGTCTTTATCCAACCATTTCTAATTTCAAGAGCTTGGCTTCAATGTGACCTTCGCAGGCCATCGCAGAATATCACCTTTCAATTATTTAGAAACATCCCACGACGTTCACTTGTTAAGGTGGTTAAGCCTGGAATTAAGGTCGTTAAATGGATGACATTGTAGCCCTTTTACCATCTCTCACAAATTAAACTTCTAACATTAAAATGTTGTGACCCAAATAAATAAATAAATATTTTTTTCGATAAAATGAAAAGTTAAGCCTTCCGCTCCAAACCATTTTATAAGGCAAATCATATATTTATCAAACAGGTGGTGTATAGAGGAATGGTCAGTTTATAGAAAATTTAGGAAGGTCCTCGTATAAACGATGAAGTTTTCATCGTAATGATGCAGTCATTGTAAAATAATAAGTATAAATGTAATCTCGAATGACTGGGTGTGGACCTCTCTTTCAAGCGGATCTGGGAGTATAAATGAAACGGGGCCGATATCTGGGGAGGAGGCAGGGTCGCGGGGAGTTTACATTCCTCACTGCAGCATCCATCATGACTGGAGACAAACATTGGTGGTGGTGGTGGTGGGGGGGTACTTTTAAATTGCCTTCCTGAAATCTCACAGATTCTGGTCACAAAATCAAATTCCCTCCCACTGGCGTCTCTTCTGAGTTCAGTAAAATACTGTAGTGTGGGCTGATATTAGTTCAATTTAAATTTTTTATGACACGATTAGCATTTTCGTGTGAATCAGTAACATTTTGAAAATGATGCGAAAATGCTGCGCTTATACTATGTGATATATCTAAATATAACCATAAAAAGTCTGTATTGGGTTAAATATTTATTACTTTGCTTCCGTTTTAAATGGCAGGTTTTGTAGTTTTTTGACCTAGGTGTAAAGTACATCGGCTTTCTCGAACCCCAAACGTTTCATATGTTTTTAACATAACATCGTATTAATATTTATTTATACCCGAAATCTTCTTTGTTACGACGCCAACTGAATGAATTCAGTGGAGTGTGATAACTTCATTGTGACATTGCTCCTATACTTAATTCTGTAATTGTTTATAGTTGAAATTTAGCTTGTTTCTTTGTTTGGCCATTGTCATTGTTTTATTGTTTTGCATACAAAAATATTCGCTAGACTATATGGCATGCAAAAGAAAACTTTTCCCTTTATTGATAACGACTCTTAATCCTTAATTGGGTGGCATAGTGCATGTTGGTAGTTTATTATAACAACGCCGGGAGCTTTAGAAATGTTCTCATTGTCTGTGGATGGTAACGTTTGTCAAAGCCTTTGTTTGACCACTCCCATTGTTTCGGCTAATTAAATAATAAAAAATAATAGATAGAAATACAATCTTGAGATGCCTTTGTTTGATTTAAGGAGAGTGATATGGATTATCCTGAGCGTATTAATGAAAAAAATATTAAAATCACTGTAACAAAATTTAAAGAAAAACCCATCATTTCTTCCTGGTTTCCCAATAGCGTAAAACGTGAAACATAACAAACAAAAACAATTTAAATGAATTATATTGTACGTAGTTTATTGCTGCAATTAGTATGAATATAAACATTCCTATTCGTATTTGGTGCCTGAAGTGTTACTTTTGAACATGTCTTCAGAATATCTTCGTTGTTCCTTAAGCCAACGAATGTTAATGAATAATCTCTATTTAAAAATAAACGAAAAACGTTAAGAACAAAACAAAACAAAACAAAAAAACCTACCCGAAACGTTATCGGAAATAGAAGTTACTAGTTCTCAAATTCCTGGATTTTCCACCAAAATTCCCTTAGTGTTATGTGTTAATGACCACGAAGAATGAATAAATAAGGAAAATAGGCCAAGAGCGTCACTGCTCGCTCCCGCTCTTTCCGTCCCTCTCGCTTCTCTACACCTCTCTCTCTCTCTCTCTCACTCAGTCTCTCACCGTCGCTCTCTTCTCTCTCACTGTCTCTCTCACATACGCACACACTTTTGTTGATTGCATATTGCTAATTGTCTGGTGCTGCCTAACATCGTAATTTATTTCTGTCTGCAGATTAAGACGTTTGTTCACATTTCAAAGCGGAGTACAGCGCAGTGGAAGAGCCGCCGCCTCCTATTGATTTGTTTCGCGGATTGCTACAGCACTCTCCTCTCACACCCGTGGCCATTTGAACACTCTACCACGTGATCTCAAGGTGAACTTCAGGTCTTATGCTCAAAAAAATATACAATCTATAAATCTGTTCATATGCAGGATCCCTTATATTTTGCAAATAAAGAACCCTTCGGGGCTTTGGCTTGCCAAGAATCTGGCTCAGGCTTCCAGCAATTTCTCCCAGTATCCGCGGGAAACCAATTCCAAAAATGTCACCTACAGGAGGACAAATTGGTGACGGATTCCAGGGACAGGCCGGTGTCCCATGGCAGAAATACACCTGAACTGCAGGAGTTCCCTCTCTGCCCCCCTCCCCGCGTCCCGTCTCCTGATGTGAACTGCCCGCAGAGCCGGATTAATCCTATTTGGAGCGGTTCACACCCAGCGGACCGCGCAATCAGACCAGTTGGCATAAGCAGATCTTCCCCCGATTACATTCATAAACAGATATTTCCATGGATGAAAGAGACACGACGGATGGCAAAGCAAGCCCTCGAAAAATCAGGTATATCCTAAAATCTTTGTCTGTCGGTTTATTTGTTTGTTTGTTAATCTTACAGAACTTTCAACTTACTTTTGTACGGATACTAAGTTTTATTTAGTTTTTTTGGTTTTGTTTTTTAACTATGACAATTTGCTTGACTATTTACTCTCTTCTGCTCATACAGAAAACAAATACCACTTCAGAGAAAAGATACAACTTCTTATGCAGGGAGTACAATCTTACGTCTCATACAAATTAAATTCATTCAAGTTAAACGTGTTGCAATGCAGCGAATAAGGGTGTTTCGTTTAACTGCTCGAAAGGGTCGTCGCGGTCCTTAACACTATTTTCATTGAGTCTGTTATTTTTTCTGTACACAAAGTCCAAACGCAATCGGCAAAATTGGTTTAACCAATCTTAATCTTAACTACCTTAACAAGTGAACGTCGTGGGATGTTTATAAATAATTGAAAGGTGACTGCAATATGGTGCTCTTAATCCAACCTTTTCACCCTTAGCTTTTTACTCCTTCAGGTGTTTGGACATAACAGTGGTATGGAGTCCTAGAAAACTACACTGTAATAAATTATCAGGTAGATAAATACTGGCAGTAGTGTACTGTTAATTTTACAGTTAATTTACTTAAAATAAGAAATAATACCATCTCCTAAATTAGACTATCTTGCAGTATTTTGTGGGAAACGGCAGGTTACCCATAAATGTTGCCCAGAATGCATTGTTTTCTAAAGTACTGCACCATTTTGATGATAAACAGCATGTTACTGCCATAATTTGGCTGTTTTCTTACAGCATTTTGCTACAGTGTGTTGAAAGCGTGAAGGGCGATCAAACTAGAGGGCTCCCAGAGTACAAAACGCTCATCATCTCTGTTGTGTTGGGTGCTGTCGACGTGGATGTTTTTAAAAGTCAAATTACCTGGCTCATCTTTACTCGTTTCTTGTCTTATAGTTTATGAGAATTGAATTTCTCATGATGCTTTTGTACATTTTCCTTATTGCTTGCTTGGCACAGTTTTCATTCAGCTCCATAAGTCTCTGACATTATAATAACTTAGCTACCTGCAAATTAATTATTATTATCGCAGTTAAAAACCAGGCACATAGAAAACAATTACTGTGAATAGTTTATGCAGTCATAAGAACATGTTGTGCACTTGTGCCAACCAGCCCCAACACGGGGATGGTTGACACACATGAAGGGTTTGGTTGGCATCACATTAATGTTGTATAAATGCTGTAAGAATCTAGCATCCTACAGAAATACCGAAAACGTTTGCTTTAATCCAAAGTAAAACCAAACATCCCGTGTCAGTGAAATGTTGCTTCTGAGTCTGTAAAACACTCAAAAGATCTAATCAATTTAAACATTGTCTAGTTCAGTACTAAGAACAGCAATATAACAACAAAACCCGTCATTCTTTCTTTAAAGGTACACTTACATGCTGCCTATGACTGCTCTATGAATGCATTGTGAATATGTTACGAATATATTACGAACGTGCACTAAATGTTCTACGAATGCATTATAAAGGCATTATGAAGGTGCAGCTCATGTAATGCGTTACCGATTGTTTTTACTTATCTTACGGCTTTATAAAGATCAGTTGTTAAAAGTAACGTTTTCGTAGTTTTGAATGAGTTTTTGAATGCTGGTTCAGTCTGTGTCTGCTTTATAAATGTTTGTTTCTCTCTCGTGTTCGCGCTTTATGACGTAATCTAATAACATTCAGTTCAGATCTGTCCGTGGTCACTGAAATTACCCACAGTGCAAAGTGTAGTATGTGTCCCTTGCCGTCCTGGGTCTTCCCTACCTCCTGTACATAGGTTTCACAGTACACAATAAAGGCTGCTGATTTACATCCAGTCACCCACTCATCCTTCTAGTAAAACTGTCTCTCCAGTACAGATTTGTGGGGTATATATTTACAGTAAAACTAAGTAGTGTAATGTGACAACATTTAAACCAAAGCCAGTTTTCATGCTGAACTTTAAATTAAATTCCTCTGTAACATCAACAAAGCTTACTGCTTAACACACATTAAAACCCACTTTTTAATCACTTAATCACTCTTTTTTGCCATGATAAGTAACAAAGAGAAACAACCTTTATATGTGAGGTCTGTCTGACGGGTGTCAGTTTCCCTTTGAAGGGTTTATTACTGACTTATAAAGTAATTCATATACAGTTTCTTACCTGGCTCCATTCTGGCAGATAATTCATTTGTGTTTATGGGATTTTACTGAAACATCTGAGGTTTCTTATGGGAAATGACCAGTCACATGTAAACTTTTAACTTTGACAGCATGAAACACAATTTATATTCTATTCGACAGAGTTTTTGTAAATACACTGAATTTATTATAGCTGAGAGGAAGCTGTGGTCCTCCAGAATAGTTATGGGAACTCATCACATGTCCCGTATATGAGTTAGGTTTTGAGGGTTAGTGTTAAGGTTTTAGGGGTTAGTTACTCAGCACCTCTGGCTGCCTCACATGGGGCAGTGAACATTCGGGTGTTTTTCACCCCCTTAATGACCAAGTTTGTTTTAGCAAACATGCTTCCATTCACGTCAAGTATTCAGGTTTTATTGTCACATGTGCAAGGAAGAGCATTGCTGGGCATGCAGGACAAACAATGATGCAATGCAAGACAATGCAGGACAAAGGGCAGCACAATGCAGGACAAGACAGTGCAGGACACAGGGCGGTGCAATGCAGGACAAGACAGTGCAGGACAAAGGGCGGTGCAATGCAGGACAAGACAGTGCAGGACAAACAATATATATAAATATATGCTACATGGCAAATGGACCACAATGCAGAAGAATATGTTCATATTCAGTGATTGCTTATCTGGATGAGGGACTGATCAGAAGATGTACCTAAACCTGCCCAAGACCATGGAAACTCATAGGGTCACCTGACACTGCATAAGGCCATGGAGAGTTACAGAGTCACTTGACACTGCATAAGGCCGTGAAGAATCATAGAATCATTTCACACTTCATAAGGCTGTGAAGAATCACAGAGTCACCTGACATTGCATAAGGCCATGGAGAGCTGGGCCAGAAAGGGGAGTTTATGGCATGAGCCACATTTATCCACCACGTATATATATGAGTATATAAGATATAGAAGTATAGCGAGTTATAAATGCAATATAACAGAATTTTGAGCAATGTTCAATAGTATGCTGCCAGTCTCTGTCTTCAAAAGGCATTTCTGACTAAACCTCGGAAAACCCACCTTCCCAACATCATACATCCATCAGCACCTTGTTCTACATTTCCAGCCATGGAGATCTGAGATGTAGCAACCTTGCCACGTCGGCGCTGATGTCAGCTGTTAAACAGTAGCTTTGCCGTTTTCCAAATAAAAGGAATGTGCTGGTTCAAAGTTCTTCATCCACCATTTAGAACCACTTTGAGATGTTTGAGATGCCTCATCTATCCATTCAGAAGGGATACTGATCAGGGGGTCCTTCTGTGAAGCTCAGGGGCAGAGAAGCTCCTGGAAGGACAGCAGAGCTGAAGCTCATTCCGTGTGATGGTTTCGCTCATTTCACTAAAGAATATGGCGCTCTGGATATTCCTGCCTTGTTGGTATTTGAAAGTCAGGCAGAAACTCACAAAAACTTTATGGAAACTTATTTGCAAAAAGTCTATATACCAAAACTACTTCTTAAATACCTTCAAGATACATTTGAATAGGTCCAAACCCACTGCCCTACTGGGGCTATAATAGGGTCCTTCCTATAAGTGTTTATTCAAATCTTGGATATTGTATTTAAAAAAACTGTTATATATAGGCAAGGTCAACAACAAGGGAACAAGAGGTGTTCCTGTGTGTGAGATGACCTTCATTTTGCCATGTGTGAGGAGAGTAAGAGAAGTGGCTGTGGGTTTAATTTTATTTAAAAAATATGCTTTTTTCCAGAAGACTTATGGCTTTGCTTTAAAGCAGGCGACAGGTAATTAAGTTGCAATAGAAAATCAGAACAGTTTGTTTCTCAAATTAAATTTATTGAAAGAAAATTTAATATAAATACCCAAATGTAGATTTTTATTGTATTTTGGGGCTGCAAATCTGGTTCATGCAGAATTTGGGAACCTTCATGACCATGAAACCTGCAAAAGAGATTGCAGCACATGTCATGTCATGCATGGAATGCAAACATGTCTCTGCGTATTAAATTCAGATATATAACATATACCACATCTGCAATGACCTGCTTGTTGTGCTAGCAGTGCCACATGAATCCCAGCAACAGTGACCAGGATAATTAGTTAGGTGAGATAGGTAAGATGGATGGATGGATGGATGGATGGATGGATGCATGGGTGTTTAGATGCTGCATGACTGCTGCTGTTCCATCGCTCTGGTTTGTTTTCTTTGGCCATGTGATGCCTGGTCTTTCCAACTCTGCACCACTAAGTGTCATATTATCTTCCAGGTAAAGCCAGCAGACACGGTCTGGGGATGAAAAGTGTACGCACCTCCTTCACCGACTCCCAGCTGGTGGAGCTGGAGAAGGAGTTCCACTTCACACGCTACGTGTGCCGCCCGCGGCGCCTGGAGATTGCCTCGCTGCTCAGGCTCTCTGACAGGCAGGTGAAGATCTGGTTCCAGAACCGCCGCATGAAGTTCAAGAAGGACTTGCGGTGGAAAGCTTCAGCTGAAGCCCAGCATGTAAGGGGCCCCCATACTGGCAAGGCACATCAAAACCCCGCTGCCTGCCCATTTCAGTACGGATCTCCTGCACATGCTTATGGAGCAGTTGCCAGGCATGTCCTGGGCTTCCCTGGCTCTCCTGCCCCACAGCGAGGCACTCTGTTAGCCTCCTCACCAAACAACAGTCAACCTTATCCTCAGAGCTTTGCGGGCAGCTACAGCGGTCTCACACCCTCCCGCACCACGGCCACTCCAGGAGACACATCCGCTTCCCGCTTCTCGCAGAGGGGAGGTGGGGCCACCAGCTCCACCCATCCCAGCGAGCCATACACCTTCCCCCTGCACAACCTCAGCACCTGCTGTGACCTTCAGGACCTCTGACCTCTGGATGTTTTTGATATACGTATGCTGTCCATCTTTTAGTACTAGGCCTGAAATGGCAACATCAACATAAGCTTTTTGGCATGTAGCCTGCAGGGTGGTTTAGCTTATAAAAACCATCTTTTTGGCATGTGATGTAGCATGTGTGTTTTCTCCGTGTATCTAACTTCCCTCTGGCACCTCCCACTGTTACTCCCACTGTTACTCCCACTGTTACTCCCTCTGTTACCCCCCTTACTCCATCCTTTACCAACACTGTTATTCCCACATCACTCTCTGTTACCCCCTCAGTTACTTCCGCTGTTACTCCCTCCTTTCCTCTCTCTTATACCCTGTTACCCACACCATTACTCCCTCTGATACTCCCTCCTTTACTCCATCTGTTACTCCCCCTGTTACCCCCATTGTTATTCCCTCATCACTCTCCAAAACCCCTCCATTATCTCCACCATAATGCCTTCTGCTACTCCCTCCATCACTCTCTCCATTACCTCTACTGTTACTCCCACTGTTACCTACCACTGTTACTCCCTCTGTTACTCCCTGTCACCCCTACCATTACTCCTTCACTGTTAGTGCTGCTGACCTCTGAAACAGTTAAAAAATGTAATGTTACATATGCGTAAGATGCCTGTATAACATTTGCGGATGGCTGAGTTTGCATGGAGCCGTTTTTACATGATTTTTTAAAGATCTGTTTTATGACAAATGTAATATATTGTTATACAATTTTGGCATCTTTGGAGTGTATCTGACAGGTTTTAGCATTTTTTAATGGAACAGAATAACAAGTTATAGGCAATTGGCATTTTGTCTAGTTGATATTTTCCAATTTAAAATACGGAAATGAAATAACTTATCACCTTTTGTCAGGTGTTAATAAATTGTTTTGTTTTGGAATAAAACCCCCTGTCTGTCATTACCATTGTATAATACATATCTTCCAACTGATTACAATGGACAGGGCACAGGACCCTGTCCCAGTGGGCATCAGACAGGGGCACATTCACTCACTCACTCATTCACTCACTCACTCACTCATTCACTCACTCACTCACTCACTCACTTCCAGGCAGGATGAGGTAAGATTCACCCCCAACACTGGAGGTGTGAGGCAGTAGTGCTACCCACTGCAAATCAGAATCAGAATCAGCTTTATTGGCTAAGTATGTTAATCCACACAATGAATTTGGCTCCAGCCGATGGTGTCTCTCCTCTGTACAGGCAACAGACATACACACATACATACATACATACATACCACATACGAAATGAACATGTTATTTACAGACAATATACATACAATATACAGACTATGTACAAACTAGAATATACATAAAAGTGCAAACTGACAGTGCAGCAGAAACTGGAGCTTATGTGGTATGGTGTGCTATGGCATGGCACATAACTGTCAGTTATTAATGAGGGTGACAGCACGAGGAAAGAAACTGTTCCTGTGTCTGGATGTCTTGGTTAGCAGGGCTCTGTAGCGCCTACCGGAGGGAAGGAATAGAAAGAAGGAGTGACCAGGGTGTGTGGGAGTAACGTAGACTGATTTGGTTCCTAACAATGTTGAAACCAAACCCATGCTCTTAGATTTATAGCAACTAAAACAGTATCTCACTATGTTAGTACTTAATGAAATGCATACATTTGGATGACAAAAGCCATGAAAACAATCCACTGGTTAATGCTGTAAAGGTCTTTCTCTCACAAGACCTTTTTCACTACATAAATTTGACCATCTAATGTCATTAAAACCAGCAAATTTTACAAATCTGGCCTTTTCTCGTTATGGAAAAATATCACTCATCAATCCATCCATCCTTCTATTGTCTATACTATTCCAATAGTATACCGAATACATTCGAATATTTAAATCTTTCAGCATTATGCAATTCTTTTTTAAGAGGTCTGTTATGGTGCTCAGAATTATAAGTGACCTAATCTTTATTAAGTAATAAGATAAATGTCCAACCCTACCTCATAATCTATAGACTCGACTTCATCTGAGATAATCAAAGTACAAAAACAATTTCAGTTTGGACAGTACATTGGTCACGGGATAACCTGATTTAGATTTTAAAACGTGTTTTATTTTATAGCAAAGGCATAAACCCATTTCGGCCCCCTTCCCTCCCCCTTCTCCCCCGCCTACTTCCCGACATAAATCATCCGGACAGAGCTCTCCTCCGGCGCTCCAGCCGCAGGCTCTCAGCCCGCTGGGCGCAGTGACAGTTTAGCTACCAGGGCGCCGCTTGCATCCCCATCCTACCTCCTATAATGGACGACTGGGAGCAGAGCAGGCCGGAACCAGCAGGTTAGAAACCTTTTGCCGCAAGTAAGAGTCAGTGCGCCATTTTACCAGCGATATATTCAGTTTAAAGACCGTTTTAAACACGCAATGCCTGTGACTGATTGACCACGGCATTAAAATCTTCAGTACTTATAAATACTCAGGTTCCTTACGGTGAATAGTAATACTGAATGCTTTAATTTTTCACTCACTTACTTATGTGGCTTAGTTTCATAACTACGGGAAGCTATTTTCCGTGTGGAAATAGTCCTGTGAAACGGGATCCATGCTTATCGGCTTAAATACTCCATGTTTTGGTTAATACATGTTTTAGAAGGAAACAGTTTTCCTTATTCTACTATATTCTAAATGTTATTGTTAAAGCGTCTACGACTGGATCATAATTAATTATTTCTCTATCACGACTATTTAACGAAGTTTAGTGTTGACTGAAAATAGTCAGGCTGTGAGTTTAAGTTCTTCTTGTAAACATGAATGGAGTTTTTCTTTCGTAGTCGCCTGAATAGAAATTGACATAAATTGGCAAGACCAGTACTGCACAGCTTTGCATAAGCGGTTTGTTGGTACCCTCTAGGAAGGCAAAATAATAGGCGATGTGTGCGTTACTACACAAGGAAGCAGCATGTGGGTTTTGCCCCCCCCCCCCCAAGTATAAATATCAAACTCCGCTTATGCTCGTAAAATGTATGTCGTCTTAATGTAAACTAATAATAATAATAATAATAATAATTATAATAATAATATACTTTATTGGTGCCAGGGGGGAATTATTTTGCATACAGCGAGGAGATACATAAACACTGCAAAACAAAGTTCAAAGACTGTACACACAGAAAACAAATATACATATTTCACACAGTACACAGCACGCAAATAGAATATCCTGCATAAACAGACATAAATAGATGAATACCTGGGTTGTGTCCATAGGCTCCGGACACCCCCCCCCCCGCGACCCTGAATAGGACAAGCAGTTACAGAAAATGGATGGATGGATGGTGTATGTGCAGGTAACGTAGTGAAAGTAAGGTGCTGTCTGTTTCAAAGGTGAAATGTTGTCCTGACGTGTTATAGTCGCTGATTGCTGACACGGCGGGAGGAGACATTGCCGTGCCTCCTGGCAGGCACTATAATTTCCAGGGTAACAATAATAATAATAATAGATTTCGCTGTGGTATTGCTGCCGTTTTGCAGCTCTTTGCTCGGATAGCCCTCACCCCTGCCTTCTGTACTCCGCATACCCCCAACCTCTGACTTAGTACTCTGCATGTCAATTAACTCCCCTCCCTAAACGGCCCTGGCTCTCTCTGTCTCCCTCTCTCTACAGTAGAAAATCACTTCAGTTTAAACCAATTACATTTCCATTCCCGGAACAAAATCTAATCTTTGTGCGGTAAATCAATTCCAAAGCCTTTTGGTTAAATAGTAGAGAACACGTCTGCACTGATTGTTTTTTTTCGGCTGAAGCTGAAGCAGAGGCGCGTGTTTTGCAGGCGCTACACGCAGACATGCAAATCCGCATTGAGTCATTTCCATTGAGATGCCTCGTCAGCACCATTCCTAAAAGCAGACAACAAAACGTGTTTCTTTTTTCCTTTTTCTTCAGTCACCGCTCCATCATGTGTTGTACACGCTGGCTATTTTTTCGCCTCCTGTCTGGCTGGCTAACGTTTTTTTCCATTTTTTTTTTAGAAAAGCACATTTTTTACTGTTCGCATAAAGCTGGATCATTGGAAAATGTGTTTAGTTTTACCGCAGCGTCGTTAATCAGACAGGGTGCCTCCTTTCAGTCTCGTCACGCACCTTTTCCTCTTTATAATGATGAAAATATTTTATTCGTCTATTAAATGTTCCAAGAAGTGATTAGGCTTGGGGCGTGGAGGAGAGGACGCTGGGTTTCATTCGGTGTCACTAAGCGGACAGTGCACGCTGCTGCTGTTATGTATATTGGTAATGTCATTGAATTAACATCAATCAAAGCGCTGGCGCGTATTTAATGCAAAGTAGCCCCGCGCGCGCCCGTGACGCGCGTCCCCGACGCGCTCTGAGCCCTGGGCCTGGACGCGGCATTCAATCCCGTCATTAGTGTCAGGGTGTCATTAATCATGTGCCTGGGACCACGCGGACTGCGCCCTTTACAGCTTAAAGCGCGAACCGCTCCCAGGACACACATATTCTTCACTATTATTACTATTAATAATGGAATTACATTTTACTGTAAAAAGATTTACAGTCTGTGAATTTCATTTTAGTTCGGCTATAGGTCGACCTAATGAAATAAGTGAAAGTATCCGAAGGTTTAATGGTTAATGTGAAACATGTCAAGTGAGGCAGTTTAACTTGCTGGTGCGTCGATGAAACGAGTCTGATAGGCAGGGGCGTCTGAGGGGCGTGGATGCGCTGGCAGGTTCAGGGGGGCAGCACTTCACAGGGGCCCCTGAATATGCAAAATAATACGTAAAATTGGACGGGGAGGAGCAAGGTAATATTAGGTCACATTTTGTCAAAGGGCCCAGAATTTCTAGGTATTCCCTGCTTACAGGACAACAAAGAAAATGAGGACAGTGATCTCTCTCTCTCTCTCTCTCTCTCTCTCTCTGTATATATATAAAATAGAATTTTGTAAATAATACTAATATTTTAATTAGCATGTGTGTAATGCTTCTCTATAAATTTTCCCACTAATGTGACAACAGCATACAGAAAATAAACAGGCATATCAGTTTTTTCCCTCAGGAAAAAAAACGAAAAACATTTTTCCGTACAACTATAATGGAACAATGTGTTTTATCTGAGTCTGATTTAATTCTGGCAAATTAACACTTGCTGTTAAAACTAAAGAAACAAAAAATATTTGAAACTGAAATAGCTCTACTAGAAAGAAGAGAAGGTGGGATTAAATTTAAGGTTATTTATCTGTCACCTGCTTGCTGTTACATACATTGTTGGCAACTATACTTAAAAAGTGATGACAGAAGCTTTATATGGACATACTGCAGTCATACTGCTGGGCACAGTTACAAACAGACTCTTTGCCCTGATTAGTACTCCTAAGTGTGCAAATGTTTGTCGTCTTGGCGGAGGGGGTTAAGAGGCTATTTCCTCACATGGCTCAGGGTGATTGGGGACATTGTGTGTTGTTTTGATGTTCAAATTTACAATAGAGACAATGTGATAGTGTGTGTGTGGGGGGGGGAATTCCTACAAAGTGAAGGACGTGTCTGTCAGGTGCTGGACACAGTGAAGTTTTACCACTTTTTAAAATCAAATCTTACACAAGACAGTAGTAAAGTCACGCGTGTTCATGGTATGAGGTAAGTTTCCCTCAGCCCCCCCGCGTGTCCGTGGTATGAGGTAAGGTTCTCTCAGCCCCCCC
>JAAGVU020000038.1:891891-905187 GCA_011763525.2 Mormyrus iriodes | reverse complement strand
GCCTGACTGTAAAGCAGAGGAAAGCGGTGCTGGCGGCGCGTCATTAGCGAACGCCTGACTGTAAAGCAGAGGAAAGCGGTGCTGACGGCGCGTCATTAGCGAATGCTAATGCGCTAACGGCAGCTCAGCGTACAAGAAGTGGGGCTGGGTGGGGTATGGGGGAGTGGGGCGCTCTGGGCCATATAAGCAAGGGTAGGTATAACTGACAGGGCCCCACAAACCACACCCCCCTGAGATCTTCATACCTTAAAGCCCAAGTCTGCCCCCTGCGGGCGGCCATTGACCTGAACACTCACCGCACTCCACACCGCTGCTGTTGGCATTGTAACCGAGGCTGTTACGACTCACATGCTGATTGTCAAAGTTTCATCACTGCCAATACGAACATGACCGGCAAGAGGAAGTGGGACAGAAGCCTGTTTGGGTCAATAAACCCGCATGCAGCCAGCAGGTCGGAACCAGCACCCCCACGTGGACCCCAGTTCGGAGCTGAAGGTCTGAATTGCTTCTACCCTGTATGACATCACAAGACAAGCATTGGCAAGCCTGACCTTTGTCATAGAAACGAAAACATCCTCCAGAGAAACACTAATCTCCTCCAAGAGATGTCAGATTAGATGATGAGTCTCTCCAATTCCACACGGTTTGTTTTGCTCCTTTAACATAAAGGATGATACCCACTGAGAAATCTCGGCAAACACATTGGTGGGTAAAACAGAGAAAGATGAGACAGAAAAAAAAAAAAAACGAGAGTGTGATGAACTTCTCAAAGAACAGGTGGGCCGGGTCGGGCCCTCCCGCCCCTAGAGCCGTGTGGCTACAGTAATGGACACAGCCCCACATGCAGCGCCGGCAGGGCCGCCACATGCCTCCTCAGACCTGGGGTGTCATTTTTACCTCATTCACACAGAGAATCCTAACACTGAGAAACTAACCTACTAATCTAATCAGATGACCTGGCATGGACCCACCCCCAGTGAGATCCGGCTCGATGATGGTGCATCTTCAGCCTGAGTCGCGGGGGAGGGGCCTCCATCGCCAAGCTTGGTTTCCTGTTTTCATACAGTAATAAAAGGAGTCTTTGGGTGAGGGGGGGTGAGGGCAGGCAGGTGGGCGGTGAGGGGGCATGTCCTTCTCCAGGCCGGCCCCAACTCACACGCTCACAGTACCCTTCTCCTTCTTGTCCCCATCCTCGTGCCACGTCAAACGCTCCTCATAGAAGGCGATGACGATCTGCGGACACTTCTGATTGGCCTCCTTGGCCAGAACCAAGTCAGCCTCGTCCGAGTCCTTCCTGCAAGGGGGCCGAAGAGGAGGACTTTCAGAGTGGCCTGTTTCCACCGCTACAAGACATCAGGTGGTCAGTGCTAACAGCACTAACTGCAGCCGACAGCCCATGACCAACACAACGAAATGACAGGTCATCAGTGCTAACGGCGCAAACTGCAGCTAGGGAAAAAACAGACATGCCTGCAGCTGGTGTGGGCTGTCACACTGGGTGACTGCACCCTGCAAATGAACACTAACCATTTCATGAGAAACATGAGGTCGCCGCATGAGTCTGTGGCCCCGATGATCTTCTCTGGCTCCAGGCCTCTCTCAAATCCCCTAGCAATCAGAATATCATCCTGAATGGGGGGGGGGAAAAGCAGTCACACCCTGTGCCATCCCCTTGGAGCTCCCTAGAGGGCCCCAAGGCACAGCATACCTCTTTCTTTTTCTTGGGCTTGCTGCTACCCTCCTCCTCAGCTGAGCTCCTCCTCTTGGAGGCAGTGCCATCCTTGGACCGCACCGCCGACGAGCCGGTGCTGGTGGCCCGAGCCCCCCCTCCGCTGGGCTTGCCATCTCCACCACCACTTTTCTTGTAGGTCTTCATGAACTCAGCAATGAGTTCAGGACAGTCTAGATTCTTCTCTGGTTCCCATGTATTGTGTTTCCTGCAAATGCCATGCCCCAGGAAAGGGCACACAGAGTCAAAGTGCAGACATGGGCAGGGTCTATCACCCCAGGAAACTGTCCAGCTACTTATACGGTCTCTCTCACATTACATGCACTTCAGTGCAGTATACTCATTTATGCAAAATGCATGCATGACCTCAGTAAGCTCCGTGAACAAGTTTCTGTTGGCTTTCAAGAAGGATTAGCTACCTTAAATATACAATTTCCCCCCAAATTCTTTATGCCAGCACTAGCTCAGACCCATCAATGTCCACAAAATGACAATGCTTAGAAAGAGGAAGACCACCTTACTCTGAGAAGCCTTTCCACTTTAAGAAGTACTCCACCCTCCCCTTCACTATCCTGCGGTCCAGGACTTTCTCTACAACATACTCCTCCTCCTCAGATGCTGACGATTCTTCATCTGGGCGTCGCTGGCTCTTCTTCCCCATGGCTTCCAAGACGAAAAAATAAGGGGTACAGTGAAGGACCCTCTGTCAAAGGAAAGGATGCTAAAAATGCCTGGCTATACGAACAGGGAACAAAACAGAAGGATTTAAGCTTTACTGCCAAATCTCTAAGCACATTTCAATAATCGATACAGGCATGCAGAAACAGGTAGTGTCTTCAAACCCATGTACACCTACAGGACATTTCATAGTATCAACATCTACAACCATAAAGACAGTAGGGCTGGGGTTACGGCCTAAAAAGGATAATATTTTAAGAGGGTTGCACAATATTGATATTTATCACAATATTCAAAAAGTCATGTAGAAAACAGTAAAATTTTACTGTTTTACTAATACTTAAAGGGCAAGTGATGGAATTCATCTAAAAGTGCATTATAACTGTCTATTATGCAAGGAAACAAGTGTTTAGGCTATATCAAGATACTCAGGACACTATAAAAGTTCAGAATCATTTTACGATATTTTATCGAAATGCTGGCCAACCCTAAAAGACAGCAACAGTTTCACAGGGGAACTGATCATAACCCTATAATCATGGGTGTATCCCTGCACAGCCCCACATCACGACGCAGGGCAGGTTATCAGTGTGTTCACCCGTGAGCAAAGGCAAAACCAACCGGGCATTCACAGTGCTCTTCCTCTTCTGCCCACATCATCCGACAGCTTTTCATAACGAATGGTGATTACTAACAACTACATGAAATCAAGAGTGGGCTGAGTACTGCTTTGTTAAATTTACCACATTGTGCAGTTTTGAGTTAGATAAATAGGATTGTAATGCCTGTTTTCATTTTAAGTTAAAGTTTCTTTGTGCATTTAGATAGTATCATTTTATCTGTTACTTTGGCCTTGCCCACCTCTGAAAACATGGTTTCTCTAAGGAAGTAAAACTCTTTTTGGTCCCTTACATTAAGAACTTGTGTGGTGTGTCTAGATCTGGCAGTTAGGAAGTATAAGGGAGGAAGAGGTTTTTTCTGGCTTTATTTTACAACCACCCCTAGTGTGGCTGCCAGCGTGAGGATTAAGCAACACTGCCGACGCTGACTGTTTTAACTTACCAGGTTGCTGCTACCTTGATTTAAATGGTCACAGTGGTTTTAAGCCTGGCTAACAATTCCAGCTATTTTTATAGTCCCCAGCCTCCAGGATCAAAGGTTATTTTAAGGACCTGAATGTTGTACTTACAGGACAAATCAGATGCCCGATTAACAGAGAGATGAGTGCTGCAACAGGTGCTTAGGATCACTGCTGCCAGCCAATGCAGAGCAAACAGCTTTCAGCTTCCCCCTAAAAGAGATTAAACAGTCAGGAGGGCAAAGTAATCGAGGGATCATTCTGATGAGTTTCAGGACCCCCATCCCGTCTTTTCACTTCCTCAGCACTCCTAAAAAACTTAGCATGTCCTATGAAAGCAGTTGGCAATGAACTGGGAAATATGTTGCTGTTTATTAACTAGTAATATAATGTGTTAAAGGAGCGGCCCTGCCTATTTATAAAGTAGCGAATACGTAGCAAACGTACGAAATGCATTCGATTCCTTATTCAAACAGGAGTTACCGAAAAGGAACCAGTGATCACGCTACTTTCCTAAAAGAAAATGTGTTAGCGTTTAAAAGCTACTATTTGCGGTCTGTATTCTGGTCAGATAGTGTCACAGAGCTTCTCATTAAAGGGTAAATCCCGCCTTAGTGGCTGCAGCAAGTACAGACCAAGATCCAAACAAGCACAGGATTGAGTGCGGAGGGCACCTGTGTTCATGCACGTTTGTATGACAGGTATACTAGTGTAGTTCGTTCAACAACTCAAGTTCTCCCTCAAAACAAACATACATGTATCGCAGTTTATAAAGATGAACCTCTTTCCATACAAACACGCATGGTAGCCACCAAATCCCTCTCAGGAAGTTCTGCCTCCAACTCAAATTGTGATTGGCTAACACAGCCCATCTACCGCTCCATCACGAGTCATATAAAGCTCTGATTGGCCGCTCAGCTTGTCAAACATCCCCCATCTTTTTTGTTCTCACCCCCCAGCCGCTCCGCAGCATATAGCTACATATTCTCCCGTATTCATTCTTTCAATTAGCAACTAACATGTAACACACCGGTTTAATGTTCCGAAACCCATAAAATATGTGCACACTGGAGCTGGAGCGCACTTTGCGTGGCATGCTGATCCGCCTGACCATTTGACTTACCGCGCTGTGCCCGGCTCACTCCTTGATTCCCTCCACTGCTGCAGTTACCGGCGCTCCGTATGTGCACGCGCCAAGCGCACAATGATGGGTTGTGCACGGCCACGCGAACGCGCGTGTACACGTGAATACGTACGCACGCACGCACGCACAAATGTTGGCGACGCCGTTCCGCCGTTGTCTGTTGACTGAAAAACGTGATCCTACAGCTACAAATTTTATATAAGCATTATAATAATAAAAAAAGCATGCTTCCGAAAATAAGCATATCATGTACGGCATGGGCGTCCTGTTCTCAGTGTCGTGTGTTAAACTATGTATTAAAGTTTACTTAATAAAAGTAATCTGTCATATTGGTAGACTGAATTTAGACAGGACAGTTGAATATAGTTTATATGAAATGCAAACAAATAATTTTTGAGACGTATCTGTACATAAAACGTAAATGCAATTCTAAACACAAACCAAACAAGCTTATTCGGCTGAACACAATACTACTACTTCCTTCAAAACCAACCCTCCTAAACTTGAAAACTGACCAATCGGCGCTTGCATGCGTGTGTACATATTTGAAAGGCGTAATATTACTGGTTCAATTTCCAGTTAGGGGCGTAATTGATTAAGATTTTAACTAATCTGGTTTGAGAAGTATGCACCATTCTTCACACAGCGGGAATGAATAGCCAATCGGAGTGCTCGATGGGCGGGCTTTCCCTTTCTACATAGCGTACAGCGTAGGTGACGAGCGATCTGTTTTGCGTGAAGTAGGCGAGGTTGTCGGCACGGTAATTTTAACGCAAAATGTCGAAAGAGGTGAGTGTTTGCACAGTCCCGTGTAATGGAGGTTAGTTACCGACCATGTCGTGTTGTATTTGTATGTTGAATCGAGGTGGCACTCGCCGGCGCCTTTGTTGCCGGTCTGCCCGCAGGCGTAGTCGATGCGGCGCCATTTTGATTTCGGGCCGTGCTCTGCGGAGCCTGAAAACGCGGCTCGGGGCGCTGGGCAAGGACCGACTGCGGCTCACCGTGCGCCTGCTATGTGGAGTATGGTGGTTTTGGCTCATTTGCTGTTTTAATTGTTCCACGTGGCCTTGCTGTGTACTGGGACTCGGCGCCGCCTCTCCCCATTGGTCGGGGCCTTTGTTCCAGCCCCGGGCCGCCCTGGCCGTTTGCATAAGACCCCCGTCGCCTGCCGCACGTCTCCGCCAGGCGTAACAACTCTGTTAACGTCGCAAATCCATTGAAGATTAATTGATTGACCGGTCCGGATGGTTCCGCGCTGCTCCCAGGCTCCTGTAACGCGGCTCCGTTCTTTCCTCAGGCACCCCGAGAACCCGAGCAACTCCGTAAGCTTTTTATCGGAGGCCTGAGCTTTGAGACCACCGACGAGAGCCTGCGGGAGCATTTCGAGCAATGGGGGACCCTTACAGACTGTGTGGTGAGTGGCGCCTCCTTCAGGCGGCTTCTGCCTGTAGACTTTGGGGACCCGTATGTAAGTTAAAGGCTTTTGAACACCTTTCTTTGTGCAGGTGATGAGGGATCCAAACACAAAGAGGTCCAGGGGGTTTGGTTTTGTCACCTACTCCTCTGTGAACGAGGTCAACGCAGCCATGGAGGCACGCCCACACAAAGTCGATGGCAGGGTGGTGGAGCCCAAAAGGGCAGTTTCCAGAGAGGTGGGTCACAGGGCAGCCAAACGCGGAGGATGTGGATTGGGGGCCGCAGTGACGACTTTATCCCCTGTACCCATCAGGATTCGAGTAGGCCGGGAGCCCACATGACAGTCAAGAAGATCTTTGTGGGTGGGATCAAAGAGGACACAGAGGAGCATCACCTGCGGGATTACTTTGAGCAGTTCGGCAAGATCGAGGTCATCGAGATCATGACGGACAGAGCAAGCGGCAAGAAGAGGGGCTTCGCCTTTGTCACATTCGATGATCACGACTCTGTGGACAGGATAGTCAGTGAGTGCCCCGAGCCCACGAACATGGAAGGAGTCTCTATGCCGATACTCTGACGGCTTTGCTGCACTCACTGCCTTTAAACGCACCGTTTTACAGTCCAGAAGTACCACACCGTGAACGGCCATAACTGTGAGGTGAGGAAGGCGCTCTCGAAGCAGGAGATGGCCAGCTCCGGGATGAGCATGAGAGGTAAGACATGACGCTGCATCGTACCGCCTCACCCCTTGGTCCTTACTGTGAGCTTGCGTTGTTAGCTTTATTTTTTGTTACCAGGCCGTGGGGGTGGTTCTGGAAATTTCAGCAGAGGTGGGGGTTACGGGGGAAACGACTTTGGCCGCGATGGCTACTTCGGTGGCCGTGGTATGTTCTCAGGCCGCCCTGTCACACTTATCCCCCCCCCCCCAGTGTTTTGGTACATTGACCTGACCATGCTCCTCTCCTAGGTGGCCGCAGCAGCTACAGTGGTGGAGATGGATACAATGGTTTTGGAGGAGATGGTGAGCTGACTTCTGCTCTTGTGCCGAGTTACTGTGATACTATGAGATACCAGTCGACCAACAGCTGTGTTACTGTCAGGTGGTTACAACAGCGGCCCTGGTTACGGAGGCAACCGCGGTTATGGCGGAGGCCCAGGATACGGTAACCAGGGTGGATATGGCGGAAACGGGGGATACGATAACTACAACAATGGAGGAGGGAACTTCGGAGGCGGTGAGTGATGCCGGGAGTCGCCCTTGGGGGGCTATTGGCGCTAAGCTAGCACAGACCTTGCTGAGCTGCCATTGGCCCCGCATGACCTGTCTGCGCTCCGCAGGAAACTTTGGGAGTGGCAATTACAATGACTTTGGCAACTACAACAGCCAGGGCTCCTCTAACTATGGCCCCATGAAAGGAGGCAACTTCGGGGGCAGGAACAGCGGCCCATATGGCGGTAGGTCCCCCGGGAGCTCAGCTCCAGCCAGCTAACTGTGTTCGTTCTGCAGAGGCTTGACTTGCCACCCTCTATAGGTGGCTACGGTGGGTCCAGTGGCGGCGGTGGCAGTGGTGGTGGCGGCTATGGCAGCAGCTCTGGCCGGAGGTTCTAGGAGGTATGTGGGCATCACCATCACCCTCTGTCTAGCAGATGCACACTTTCACATGACTGCGGTCAAGGGACTTTGCCAAAGACTGTCACTCACACTGATGGCTAGGAGTAAACTTGGGGAACCACTTTGATTTGCATCATGAAACTTTTCCAAATAGTTAAAGCTAGAATAGATGTGACTTTCGATCGGCTGCAACGAGTGAATGACACTTAACAGAATGAGTTGAGGTTGTTGCATATTGAAGACCTGATGACTTCAGTGCCCAGTTTAACGATGTTGTTCCATATTGTTCAACAGGACTCAGTACTTAGAAGGCAGCGAGGGAAGGGACAGGCGAGATGCAGGTTAAACCATAGATCTGCTCAGCCAGACTCCGCTGGCTGCTTACAGCGGTCTCACCAAGACATGTGCAATAGCCAGAGCTCATGTGTGTCTGCTGTCAAGCAGGATTTTTTATAGTTGCTATTTGTTTCTGTGAAAAGTAAGCATTCCAATACGTTTTTAAATGTAGACCCTTTTTGTTTGGCACCCTTTGTGGTGGTTTTAATGTAACTGCAACCAATCAAGTCAAAATAAACCATCTTTCCGTTTTTTTATGAGTTGTGCGTTCTTGTATTAATGGCTGTGAGGCTGTGATCCCAAGTCTGCTATAGCTCTAGTTGGTTTGCGCTTGGTGCCTGTGACACAGTCCATCCAGGCATCGCTCTCAGGTCAAAACTAGGTGTCCTACAGTGACTGGTAGGCTCAGCTGCCTCCATGGCTGAGCTCGGAGGAAAGGTGTAGGCATGACCTTTTTGGGTTTTGGCATTCCTGCTCTAGTTTGGTGATCAGCTTCATGCAAGGAGAGATCTGGACCCTGTTTTGCCAGAGGCCAGTAGGGGTCACTTTCTACCTTCCATGACAGCTACAAACCCATGGGATCATGGATGCCTGAGCTTGCCTCTCCTGAGTAGCTCTCATACTTGCTGAACCTTTCCACACTACTTATGCGGAGGAGGAGAAGGGGCTGACTGCAGACAGTGTCCGTAAACTGAACATCGGTGCCCAAAGCGCGTGTGGAGCCTGCATCGGCTGCTCATAGGAGGACAGTTGTGTGGAGGTCTAGATCCGCTGACCACAGCAGCAGCCGCAGGAGAGACGAGCATGCAGAGTGTAGCCATCGAAACCAGCTGAGGGACAGAAGGGGACCGTGACAGGGGACAGCGGGTCCCCCAGACTAGGAGGCAGGAGCTGCAGAGGGTTATTGCTAGGTAAGAACAGACTTTGCCTGCTTTCCAAGGTCGTTACCCTGAAATTGCTATGTTCCCTCAGTCAGCTGTTCATCCAAATGGGCCGGGTTCAGTTACTAAAGGCCTTTGACAGGGACCTGGTCTCCAGAGGGCGGAAACGCCCCTATAAATGCCCCTCATTCTGCTTCAACCAATCGCACTCTCCGCTTGGATGTCTGCCTCGTAAATCTGCATCATATCCTGTTTCCAGGTGTTGGAGCTTATAAAGTGACTCAACGGCTAGTGCTGGCATGCTGCTCTTACTGGGGACAGCTTTAAAATGTCCATTTTGTTATAACTTAGTGTTTGGAAGCTCCCTGTTATGTTTTAATGTACATATTCTGTATCTGCTTAAATGTTTTTAGGTACCATTTTCTTGCTTCAGGTTGTTAAATGTTAGGTCACTAACATCTCTGTTCTTTCCTAACATCGTTATAGGAAATTTTGAGAAGCTGTCTCACAGTACTACAACGTGAAAAATGTACAGGTAAGTTAGTGTCAACTGCTGTTGGCCAAATTTCCAACAAATACCCTTTTTTTTGATGGTGGCAAAGTCTGTAAGAGATGCTGTCCCCAGTGGTCAAATATTCTGTACAATGCTGAAATTCCTTTCTTGCAGGTCCATCTTAAAATGGAAGATTTTTATTTTTTTAACACTAAAGGCTGCTGGTACAGCCCTATTTGTAAGCTTGTTTTCTCAATAAAAATCAGACCAGACTCTGTGCTTGGTGCTTTTCTTTGTGGACCAGCCCAGTTCTTACAATTTGACCTGAACCTGTTGATGATTTGCAAAGTAATTAGCAGTTAACAGCTTGGCAAACTAGATGCTGCATATTAAAGCATATAAGATCTGTACAAAATGTATCAAAGGTAAGAAAAAAAAAAAAAACAGAGGATGGGGTTTTCAGGGTATGTAGGTGCAAGACCAAAGGACGTTGTTTGCATCTGAACTTCTGGATCTCGAATGAGAATTTTTCAGTTCCAGTTAGAACAAAGACCCTGCAATCTTCAGAATGACACTGAATTGGTCTCGAGTCAGATGGATTTATGATACAAAATTCTTTATAAAAACCCAGCCTATAAAACTTTGATTAAATGTCCAAAGATCAGAAAGCTCAGTCTCCTGCCTCTGCTGCATTGCGAGAGACCAGGAAGATACTGCCGTCATTCGCTTGCTGCAGGGAGTAGTGTTCCAGCGAGTACGGCGCGCCCTCCTCATCTCGGAGTTGGGAGAACACCTCGGCGTAGAGGTCTGAGAGGTGCCGCCGGGCCTGGGCCAGGCTGTGTTGGAACTCTGCCCCCTCCCTGATCAGGTGGTCCCTCTGCGCCCTTAGCTGGCTCAGCTCCCCCTCCAGGTGCACGATGTTCTCCAGCTTGCGCTTGCGGCAGTTTTGTGCCGCCACCTTGTTCTTGCCGCGCCGGCGGATGTCCCGGACCAGCGTGAGCTGGGCATCGCTCAGTGTGTACTGCGCCAGCAGCTCGTTGAAATCGTCCACCGGCAGATTGATGATCTTGTCAAGCGGGAACGGGATCATGAGTGCCAGGGCCCTGCGCTCGTCTCTGCTCAGGGGGCTGTCTCCTCTGGGTGGCGCCACCGACGCTACCGCCGTGTTCTTTGGCTTGCCGTGAGTGTTCCGGCAGGGAGCGCCTCTGTCGCCTGGCAAACTGGGTCCGTTGAGGTGCAAGTCGTGGAGGCTGGGTGCCAGAATTTGGTGTTTCGGCTGCACTAGTCGTTGGTGTTGGATCATAGGGTAGTTATCTGGTACTGGGTAATAAGAAGAGGAGGCTGAAGGGTAGGGGTAGCTGCTTATGGGATGCTGATACTCCATTGGGTAATAGAGGTCAGGCCTCATCCTGCCATGCTCTGCCGTGTTCTGCAAGGGCTCCCTGTCGCTGTAGCCTGGGGTGACCTCGTTTCCAGCGTAGGCTGTACCGGCCGCCACCATGTTCCCCGGCGACGCTAGTGGTGGGGTGGAGCCAAGTGACAAACCAGAGTCTGATTCGAGGTCATCGGGAGCAGTTTGCAGTTTGGAAGCTTCATTGTGGGCTGGCGCCAGCCGCATCTGAGTACTGCCCACGCCGTCCAGCCTCTGGAGCCCGGCCCCGGCTAAGCTCAAATGGTCCAGCAGGTTCATCAGCGGTGACTGAAGAGCGTTTTGGTTTGGATGCCCCCTGGTGGTCAGGTGGAGTGCCGGGCGCTCATACAGGGTCTCCATGCTGCCCCCCACACGTTGGCAGGAGGGCATGGTGTCAGGGAAAGAGGCATCATAGTTACTGATGGGGCCGGGAAGGAGGGACTCTGCTGGAGGCTGACTTATTCCAAAGGTTCCCATGGTCGCCGCCGGCTCAGCTGGGTGGTAGGAGCTGGACTCAAACTGGTGTTCACTGGGAGTCTCAAACTCCTGCAAGGATGAAAAAAGACAATGGAAAGAGGAAAGAGAAGGTGGCACTATACTGTTTACCACCACTCAAAGCATGCATTTGCATGGGCCCCCCTGTTGGCCACAAACCGTCACTACACTAAGTATTAAACAAAGGCGTTCGTTATTCAGGAGACGCTGGAGTATGAGCATGGTTCTTCTAACCATCTAGCTAGCTACCAGCTCCTGACTTTACTCACTGGCTATTTATTTAATTGACAAATGAAAGTTTTAAACATCGCATTGTGTTTGGCAGTTAAGAGTTTTTTTTCCCCAGACATTGGGATGGGTGCCCGGGGCCCGCTTTCCCTACATCTGTCATTTGGCGTTTTTACAGCCGAATTGTTGATTGATTAATCTCATTTGTGTTATTGGTGTAATGAATCCATCAATCCAATAACTTTAAATCAGGAGCAGTTCACTAAGGGTCAGTCATTCTTCTTATAATGAACAATTATATGAAGGCTCCATTGATCTGAACTTGCTCCATCGGTAAATTATATATAAAGGGAACACGAATGATTTTATTTGAACGCACCGATTCAATTACTAAATGAAATTAGAAATGCTTCATTATAAAAATTGTTGAATACTATTTTAAGTCATATTTACATTTTCTTTCATCACTACGGAACATGCTGCCACTGACATATTAGGTTAATAAACGCCGCTGGTACCAGAATTGTCGTGTATAACGATACATAGCCTGTATTTATAGGTCTGTTATAGCAACAACGGATAAGCAAAGGTTGTTTCTTCAAATAACTGCTTTAGTGGGTTTCATTAAAGACAAGAATAGTGATACCGAAAACCATTATCAAACATATGTAGAACACTGGGGGTTTCCATATGAGAGTGTTAATGTTTAGATGGACACGTAGGGGACAGACTAAAACATCGGTATTTAAGAGCTCACGAAAACACGTATTTCGCATTAAAGTTCATTTCAAGTAGGTTTAAATAAAAGTAAATAATCTTGCTTTCCAGTACCGCTTTTGGTCAAACTGACATAAACTAATGCCTGGGCGAAGCAACCAGTGTGTTACAGATTGCTGCATGAGACAGAATGAGATGTAATTACAGAATGAGACTGGGACACTGCGGCCGTAGCTTCCGAAATATAAGGTTAAACGAAATAATGTGCAGTTATTAAGTAAAGGGTGTCGTCATATCGGTGCCGATAGCCAGGTAAGAAGCCCCAACGGCCCCCGAAGCAAATAATCAGCTGCGTCCTTATAAATGCATAAAAATATTATTTTCTTTGGAAATAAGCGTTAGCTCAGACAAGGGAAATAATAGCAATAGCAATAAAAGCAACAGTCTCCGACGCTCAGGGTGGTTAATTTATCATTTATTTTACAAGGTTTAGTTAAAGAGAAGATTCCTGTCTTAGATCGGAATCATTTGATCCTCCTCTTCATTCCAGGGATTGTACCGTAACGGTCTTTGTACAGTGAGATGTATCACGCAATCCTGCTAATTAATTACATTTAAAACTGTCAATTTTTCCCCCTTACAGGTGATGGGAGAGTCGCATTACTAAATGCATAATCGCACTAATGATTTAAAATGCATCAGCGCCTCGTTAGACGGCTGAGTATTAGTGGATGTTCGCATAGATTTGAGAATTTGGGGGGAAACCCAGGTTGCAGCCATAATGGGGGCAGGTGAATAATTAAGAATAAGACATATTATGTATACCAGCGACGAGGCAAAGCGAATTAGCGAGACCCCCCCCCCCCTTACCCAGTCACCTGTTGGATGCCCCCCCCCCCAGCTTGAGTAACTGTGCTCAGGTTTCTCCGGGACACAGATGGCCATTGTGTGGCGCATGCTACCTGCATGCTGGGAGCTCCCCCCACCCCCCACTCCCCACCGCCGTCGTCCCCCCCTCGACACTCCCGCTCCGTCCCATCTTGCGTAATATGCTCACTTTGCCCCATGGCCCGTGTCA
>JAAGVU020000038.1:880620-891791 GCA_011763525.2 Mormyrus iriodes | reverse complement strand
CCCCCCCCCCCCATCTCTCCCCCCCCTCCCTTTCATCCTCCTGTCACTCAATTGGCCCTTTGTTGTACAGTTTACCAGAGTTTTCTCTGGGGCCATTTAAGTATTAGTCGGAAGCATAACATCTAATTTTGCCTGCCTGTTGTTCGAAAGGCCTCTAAAGTGCAGCAGGCACTTTATACTCATATTCTGAGCTTGTGGCATGTATTTGGTGTGCAGTGCAAATCATTTCGTGCTGCTTTTACACTAGTGGCCAAAATTATGGAAACACTTCCAGTTTTTAGAGATTGCAGAACTTTGTTCTAATTACACCATCGTTCAGTGTATCATATTTGTAAACATCCTTTAATTTTTTATAAACATTACCGCCAATATTTGTGCAGCAAATTTAAAGCGTAATGCCAAAAATGCTAGGTGTTTCCACAATTTTGGCCACTAGTGTATTTGGGGTGTAACAGGTAGAAGCTGCAGGTCTGTAGCAGGCTGGTAAGATAATGATACTAAACCTCTGTGATGGCCATAAGCTCCTGCCAGGTCAAGTCCATCTCCGCATCGTGAGGGTTCCGCTGTGACCGGCATCCGGGGGCAAGCGGCGGCACTGAACCCCCCCCATGAAGCCTTCCAGGGACGGCCAGCCCCTGAGGGACAAGAGGTATGTTCCGGAACTGAGCCTTTAATCTCAAGACAGTAGTACAGAAACAACGTCTCATACTGAATGTTGGAGGACGTGAACACAAGCCTGAAAACCCTGCCACTGAGTGAACAGAGAGCTTGATTAGCTGTGAAGGATAATCCCCACACCAAGCCCCTTCCCCTAGCACCACTGCTTACCTCACAGCCCCCCCGCTGCCATAGGACACAGTTGGCTGCTGCACACATTCAGAGCTGGGCCTTGGGGCAAACACGTGTCCTGAAGGGGCAGACAGGGGGACTGATCAATCAATATACAGCAAATTCTTTATACTCACCAGCCTGTCAAACAATCACCATACAGCAAAGTCATTACATTCACCAGCCTTTCAACCAATCACCATATAGAAAAGTCACTATATTCACCAGCCTTTCAACCAATCACCATACAGCAGTCATTACACTTCCTACTCACTAGCCTTTCAACCAATCACCATACAAAAAAGTCATTATACTCACCAGCCTTTCAACCAATCACCATACAGAAAAGTCACTATGTTCACCAGCCTTTCAACCAATCACCATACAGCAGTCATTACACTTCCTACTCACTAGCCTTTCAACCAATCACCGCACAGAAAAGTCATTATACTCACCAGCCTTTCAACCAATCACCATACAGAAAAGTCATTATACCTCATACTCATATAGTTATGAGCCTGTCTAAGGTTATGAGGTCCGCATTACACATTTCACAGCTTCCCCACCAATCAGCATGCAGTAAACAGGCTATACCAGTGATACCACCATACATGAAGTGCAGCTGCAGTTGGGTAAGTTGCATTAAGCAGTGGCGGGCAGCCTTTAAGGCGCTGGCTTTTTTCCCTGGACGTGGCTTCAGTGTGCCGCCCCCCTGCCTCCCCCGGGCCCCCGCTCTGCCTACTCCATGTTTGTGCTCCGATATGGGGCACAGTTTTGCAGTTCCGTTACGCGGTGACTCCTATCAGCTGTGCTGCGGCCACACTCTGCCCCCTGCTGATAAGGCAATCTTCTAGTAGCCAGAAGGCAGCTCAGTGCACCAGGGCAGGGCCTGAACACTGCGCCTGTGCACTGGACCTGCGGGCAGGGCCCACAGAGCCCTGCCAGGCTCGCGACCACTGCCCCCCTCCCCCCTGCCAAGCCAGAATTTCTCTCGCCTGCATACACACATTCAGGATGTATATTTTGCCTTTTACACTACGTTTACACACCTTTATCCAATGCGTCATTATATAAAATGTGCTTATTTGAGAAAGCAGGGTCAGACGGTCCCTGGAGCGATTGGAGGTTAAGGGCCTCGCTCAGGGGCCTGACATTGCCATCATTCTGTTAGGGATTTGAACCAGAAACCTTCTGTTCATAGGAACCAACCGCGGCTGCCTACAGTAGACTGGCTTTGGTTTTTAGAAGATTCATATGTACTGTACAGCTAGGAACATAAGCAATTTCTTTAAAGCACTGAAGACACGTTCTGTTAAGCTAAGTAACGTGGGATGAAGCACAGGACGAGTTAGGATGGCATGAGCAGCAGCTTGGGCTGCGTTTGTGAGGAATAAATGTAGGTTTGGCTCATGATGCTGCCTGTAAGATTGTTAGCGTCCTTTACATTCTGCAGCTGAAATGTAAGCAGTACACATGTCGTGCCATTGTGGCTATACGTTCCATTTACGGTTCCATTTATCTTCATGAAAATGATACTACACCAGACAGAAGTCAAGCAGACACTTTCTGCATTCTGGTAAAAATGTGCCCAGATAGCGTTTCTTTAAAGAGGCTGATCTACGTTGCCGTAAGTCTGCATCCAGCGTGTTCGCAAACGTTGCCTCTTGATATGAGCCCCTTTGTCATGGAGACGCGAGCTGCTCTGATCAAGGTGGCTTCATAACCTTTTCTTCCTCATCTCCCAAATGACAGAATTTCATTTCAGCGTGGCCCCGCTTTGCCATGAGGGATCTCATACCCTTGTGTAGTACACGTAAGCGCTGCGCTCCCACGGCACTCTGGGACTGGCGCTGCCCCTTTCCTAACCGGCCTGCTTCTCCATGACTGGGGACGCATACAGGCCAGCGGGCCTCGAGCCACCCTGCTCTGCGGTATCTTTCACGTGCTGTAAGCGCTGCGCTCCCACGGAATTCTGGGATTGGCGCTGCACTCTTTGATACCCAGGCTGCTTCGCAGTACAGAGCGACGGGGTAGCTTGTTAACATATTTATGTTCCTCTGTACACATGTGCCCCCCCCCTGCACCGAGCTCCCCCCGACCGTTTCCTCTAGGGCGGAGCGCAGGACCCAGGCACAGCAGTGCTGTTTTGTCATCACGTATTGCAAGGCATCAGGCAGAGTGTGGTGAGAGAGGGCACCCTCGGCAGGGGGGTCCAGGAGTGCGGCTGCTAAAGGGCCCCCTAGACACCTTTTAAAAAGCCATCAGAGGTCTACAGACCCCCCACCAATGATGCGTACACACAGCGCCTGAAGCACATCCCTCCCTGACACCATTGGATTATTATTAGTACTATTTCTGGACACTCATTTTTAAGGACAGTTCAACTTTTCAGACAATTAAATTACACCTTTTTGTAAGAATGATTAGTTTTTATATATGTGTTTGTATATATATATTCAGTGTTTTCTCACATTATTTTAAAGCCCAGTGACTCTGACCAAGATGAGCAGTTAAAAGATGGATGATAGACATTATTTTAAGTATAAATGTAACTACTCATTACGTAAATTATAGGCAAATTGAAAAAAGTTGTACAGAGCCTCAGAAAAAAAACACATTAATGTAAAACAAACTACTTTAAAGTTAATATTTTAAGATGATGTTTGACGTTAAAATTATAAAAAGGAGTACTTTCTGAAAGCTGACAGAATTCAGACAGTCATGCGGCTTTTATCAGGACTCGGTAAAGGTTCGAGCAACCACAGAACACGCCGAATGTCTGTGAGGCCCCTGGGACAGGGCCGGGGGCAGGATGTCAACATTCACTTTACAGTCCCGAAATTTTAATGTTTAAATCCAAGGCTGCCTGCATACAGCTATAAGTTGCAACGTTACATGTTAACCTGAAAAAGATCGTCTCATTGCCAAGCCATAAAGTTATCTTCAAAGCTTCTTTAGGTTGAGTTTATCGGCTGAAGGTGCATCGACACACATTCATGGCGTTTTAAGCAGAAGGAAGCAGCAGCACTGTCAAGCTCCTGGCTCTGATCCCCTCCTGGGCGACCCCGCTGCTTCTGGACACGTCCACGCCTCCCCCACGGCTGGAGCAGGTGGTGGCGCTCTCGTCAACAGGCACGGAGCGAGGCGGCGGCAGAATACCTGAGCTACATCTGCGTGTTCCGTCCGCTGGTGACCTGTGAGGCGGGTCCTCAGATACGGCCCATAATCCTTTTGGAGCAGCTGGCAGAACTGGCAAATGGGCACTGCTCGCTGTCAGTGCTGCTGGAAACCAGTGGAGCTCAAGGCGCCTCTAACTGGTGCTTAAGTCCCAGGACTGCATGTGTTCTCCTGCTCCCTCGCTCTCTTTCTCTCTCTCACACACTCTCCCTCTATCTCCCCCTCTACCTCTCTCTCTCTCCTTCTCTCTATCTCCCCCGTCCCTCCCTCTCTCTCTCTCTCTCTCAGTTAATCTACGCAAACTGGCTGGCCCTGCAGCGTGTCCCTGTTCTCTCGCAAGTCTTGAGGTTCGAGCTCCTTCCCTCTTAACCACCAAGCCGTGTCTCTTATATTGTGCAAACCACAAACAGAGACGTGTGTCCTTTATTTAGCCTCAGCCCCCACTCTGCCCCCCTCCCTTACTCTTTAAGTCCTTCACTTGTAACTGTAAGGAAGTGAAGATGAGCAAGAGAGCTTCTCCACCAACAGCTGCCTTCCGCATGTCTGTCTGTATCCATCGCATATGTTCTTGACACTTCGTCATTACAGGTCCAAAGTCTAGGTCCCTCTAGCCCCAAAAGATTGTGGGGGACACACAGCCTTCCAGATATATGGCACAGGTGCGATGAGGGCCCCCAGGAGTTAAAGCGGGGCCCGGGAGCAGGTGGGGGGTGCATGGTGACAACGGCCACAGGGCTGGAATGCGCACCTCCCTGCCGTAAGAAAGGCCGCTTTGTTCCTTTATCTGGCAGGGCAGTCAGGGTGGGGGGTGAGGGGAGCGTGTCTTACATTGCAGGTATCCATCAGAGCCCTCTACTGCCCCCCCCCACCCAGCGCAGGCATTTCTCTACGTGATATGTGGGGGGGGGGGGTATCCAAGCCCTGGGTAGGGTGGAGGGCCACCGTTTATGGCCCACCACAGGTGATGCCGCTCTCATGTTTCACCTGTGGGCTCCTCCTTGGAGCACCTGAACCAAATCACCCGCTGTCTGGGCCAGAACAATCTGCTGTCCGGGTCAGGATGATCTGCTGTCCGGGCCGGAACGATCTGCTGTCTGAGGTCTGAGATCCGTTCAGAGGTGTGTAAACGTGTGCAGGACAAGCAGCTGTGTAAAAAAACATTACACCCCGTGTTGGTCAGCTTCCCTGAACATGCGTGCCGATTAGACACAGGATTTATTTACAAGGCAGGGAGTCTTCAGCAATTGGTGACATCACCCTGCTGACCTTTGGATTTGAACTAGCGACCTTCTGACCACAGGAGCACCCACCCCGATACAGCTTCAGCCAAGGCCCTGGAAAGCCCCCAGGCCCCCCCTCACCCAGGCTGGCTCCATAACGACACTGTTGCTGTTTCTTTTTGGTCAGGTGGGTGGCTGACAGAGCGGGAGTGGTGGGTATCTACCCGGAATCAGAAAGGGAACTTCCCAGATTCCCACCCCCCTCCTGCCCACCGGAGCTGGCGGAGTGGCTCTGTTATTCCTCAGGCCACAGAGGTTTCCGAAATGCCCATCATGTGACCCGACGCCCACTCTCCCTTTTGTCACTCTCTGCCCCAGCATGGCTGTCCGCCGGCTCCCTAATTTTACCCTTTCCTTCCCACCCCCCAACACCCATGGCCCTGCCCCCTCCCTCTCCTTCTCTCTGTTTTTATTTATATCCTCTGTTCTCTGCTCCCACTCTCTCTCTTTCTGGATCCTTCCCACCTGGACCCCCAGCTGTTTTCCTGGCCCCTGCTCCTCGGCGGGGCCTGACCCTCTCTCTCTCGTACAGGACAAATCCCCCTCACCTCTGGGCTGCTCTGCGGTGTGTGGGAAGAAGCAGAGAGAGGAGGAAAACAAATGCTTTGCTCTGAAAAGGGCAGCCAGGCTGTGCTCCTGCAAGGATTCGTCGCTATGGTCTGTGGTCACATGTAGAATGTGATTACAGACAGTGGCTGCCGGGAAATCCGTTTTGAAAGACTTGGCCCAGCAAGGGCCAACACCGGCGCCTTCATGCAAACATGCGTCCGTGCATTTTAACCGCATGCGTGCCTGCGGTCTAAATATCCACGCGTGAGTGAGTAAAGGCCAAATGGCAGCATCTGTGTGCCTGGCTGCACAGGTGGGCTGCAGCCCTGTGTGTACATATTTGCAGGCATGTCTGTGCCTGTGTCATTGTGCAACGCTGCAGGGATGGGGGCCACAGCCTGGCGAAAGCGGGGGCCTGGACCCACCGGGTGGCTCCTGCCAGAAACCACAGCAGTTAGCAGTTCGCTGCATGCGTGGCCAGAGTCGCATTTATCAGCGTGCTGCAGCACTTCCGCCACCCAGCCCCCTCCACTCCCCTCCTGCAGACACCACACCAGGAACCCTCAGCCTGCACCCTGACCATGAGCATGCCAGTGGTGCTGTTCCCAAGATGAACATGGGGCTTCGCGGGGCCCTTGGAGGTGTGTGAGGGCCAGGGGTTCTTCCTGGAAGCCGTACGCGGAGCCTGGACACAACTAGTTGTGTAACATTCGGACAATCAGTGAATCTAATCGCACAGCTTATTGAGACATTTCTGATGTATAGTGCGCAATAATACTGGTGCAGAAGTTCCTCCTTCACTGTTTACCAGGTGGAGCGTTTCAGTGATGACAAACATTTTTCTCAACTGTAGCAAGAAACTGCCGTGACACAAGAACACCAGTGCAAATGGCATTTCAGGGAGTGGGCTGCTAATCTCGCACCATCGTCATGGGACCATGCAGCCCTACATGTAATGTGCAGATGTTAAGCAGCTTTCAGCTACTTCTGGCTTTTTTCTGTTTTATACTGACTATCCACTATCTATCCAACCACATATCCCACCCTCTCCATGAATGGCCCCTTTACTGTGGTGGCGGGGTTTGTGTGTCTAGGTGTATCTAGGTGAGGGGCCAGACTGGAAACCATTGCAATGGCCCTTATGATGGACAACAAAAAGGATCCAGACATCTTTTCCAGAGCAACGATACCAGGGGGCACCACCCCTGGAGTCAGGCCTGGGGGGCGAGCTCAACTGGGACAACTTTGTGGTCAGGCCTGCACCCATGAAGCCCAGCAGGGAATAGCCCAAAAGAGGTACATGGATTCGCCTTCCTGTAGGACCATCACCAGCAGGGGGGGCCGTGGAGCTCTGGTGCATCGAGGATCAGTGGCATTCAAAGGTAGGGGTCTTGGTGGACTGATCCTCAACTACCGAAACTTGCTTTAGGAGCATGGAATGTAACCTCTGTTGTGAGAAAGGAACCTGAGCAGGTACAGAAGGTAGAGAGATACTGACTAGATAGAGTCGGGCTCACCTCACCACATGGCTCGGGCTCTGGAACCAAACTCCTGAAGAGGGGCTGGACTCTGTTTCACTCTGGAGTTGCCCCTGTTAAGAGGTGCTGGGCAGGGGTGGGTCTACGTACATCCCCCGAGTTTGATGCTAGTATGTTGGACTTCACCCCGGTGAACGAGAGGGTCACCTCCCTTTGACTCCAAGTCAGGTGACGAGCTATGACTGTTGTCTATATGTACATGCCAAACACCAATTTAGCGTTTCCAGCCTTCTTAGAGAGCTTGGATGGGGCACTGGAAGGTACCTCCTCTGGGGACTCCATTGTTCTGCTGGGGGAATTTGACGCTCACGTGGGTAATGACAGTGAAACCTGGAAGGGTGTGATTGGGAGGAATGGCCTGCCCAATTCAACTCACCATGTTCAAATATAAGGTGGTTCTGGCTCCAGAGCACTCTAACAGCATTTTAAGGACCATCTGGACCCTGCTGACACACCTTCCTTGGAGGAAGAAAAGTCAGAAGACTCACCCATCACTAAGGCTGAGGTCACCTCTGTGGTCAGAAACCTCTTTGGTGGTAAGGCTCTGGGGGTGGATGAGATTCACCCTGAGTATTCTTAATGTTGTTAGGCTGTCATGGCAGACAAGACTCTTCAACATTGCGTGGAGGTCTGCCAGTCCAGTGCCTTTGGATTGGCAGACTGGGGTGGTCGACCAGCCTTTAACACAAAGGACTGGAAGACATGTTCCAGCTTCAGGGGGATCCCACTCCTCAGCCCCTGTGGACCTACGCCAGGGGACTGGAGACGAGGAGGTTCAGATCTGGGACGGAATCCTTTGGTACCAGGTGAAATTATGGCTTAGGATACTTGAGGGTTCATAGGAGTTTGCCCAGCCGTCTACGTGTTTGTGGACATGGAAAGGGCATGATACAGTGTCCTTTTGGGGACCCTGTAGGGGGTGCCTTGGGAGTAGGGGGTGCCAGGCCCGCTCAACATAACTTTTATGGACAGAATTTCTGTGTGCAGCCAGGGGGCAGAGGGGGTCTAGTTTGGGGGTCTTTGCTTTTTGTAGATGATGCGGTCCTGTCGGCTTCATCGCGCTGTGAGTTGCTGCATGCACTGGGGCAGTAACTATAGCCGAGTGTTTAGTGGCCGGGGTGAGAATCAGTACCTCCAATTCGAAGGCCATTGTTTTTAACTGGAAAGGGGTGGATTACCTGAAGTGGTGGAGCTTAAGTATTTTGGGGTCTTGTTCTTACATTGACCCTGCCCAAGCTCCTCGTGCGACAGTGATATGGCCATAGCATTTGAACTGGTAAGTTTGCAAAAAACAACCTAAAAAGAGAGACAGTATTTCCTGAATTCCTGAGTGTCTGGCTGACTAAAAAAGACAATTTGGAATTAACTTCTTCAATCCTGATTAACTTTCATAGCTTTTCCAAAAAGAGTAAACTGTAAAAATGCACAAGGATGATTGTAACAAGCCCTGACACCTTTGTGGTTGTGGGTTTAATTCCCACCTCTGCTCTGTGATTGTGGGTTTGATTCCCACCTCTGCTCTATGCGTGTGGGTTTTGGGTGTCCTTCCCACGTTTGTATGGGCTTCCACTGGGCTCTGTTCCCTCCTGTTTCCCAGTCAGATGAACCGGCATCTTGCCCAGAGTGTGTGAGCGAGCTGTGTGCCCCATGAGGGATGGCACGGCACTCCCGGCCGCAGGCTCATTGTTACCCTGCAAGTCGCTGCACGATGGAAGGATTGTAATATTTTTTGAGATTTTAAAGCTAAAAGAATTTAATATGCAACTGGCAAAAAACTGTAAACTACAATTTGCAGATTTTTGAAATTGTAATTTAGCAGGCACATTTATCCAAAGCAACATTATGTTTTTTGAGTCCGCCCAAATTCCTGGAGCAATTAGGAGTTCTGGAATCAATTCTGAAATTACTTTGGCAACCCTGGGATTTGAACCAACAACCTTCTGCTTACACATCCTAAGTTGCACAACTCACACCAACTTGCTGTAGAATTTATAGAAATTACTTATTCTGGTTTTGGACTGAGGTGGTAATGCCAGGCATTTAAGTAAAGGAGAGTAAAGACCACCAGAACTTTGGTTTATAAGTGGTCACAATCAGCATGTCACACAGGAAATGTCATTTTATAGTTACGGCGAAGCCTGTGGGATTTAAGTAGAGTAATTCAGGACAGTCCTAAGGGTTTGTCAGACAATGATGAATCAGCGCCAATGATGACAACAAGCAGAGAATAGAAACTGCAGACTGCAGTGTGTCTAACCCTGACCGCCATGGAAAACCTGCATCGACATCACTGCCTCTCAAACAGTTTATTCTGCACACAAAATGTTTAGTAAGTAAGTTTAGTAAGTAAGTATTCACTAAGTGGAACTGAGTATCCATTAAGACTAAATGGACATATTTACATGAAGCACTAAAATCATCTCCTAATATCTGAGGATGATATTCTAATTATTGGATATATTTGTACATTACCCAAAATGGCATATATCTTTTTTTTTTGAGAGCGAGCAGAATCCAACAGGTGCTGGAGTGACTGGGCATTACAGGACTTGCTTTAGGGCCCATCTGTCATATCACTTACCTGGCCTGTGGGTCTGAACCAGCAACCATGCAATTACAGGCAGAACCTCCTAACCCACTGAGCCACACAGTGTTACTTGGAGTGTTGGTATCGACAGGCTCACGTTTTTGTGCCCTTAAAAGGTAAACCAGCTGTTTACAGAAGATGCTGGGCTAAATACCTGAGAAAATCAAATGTGATGATGTGAGCTTCCCACACGGTGAGCTGGAAGATGATGCTCTGACCTTCCTCAGAAACATGTTAAGTACTTCTGTGCAGATCTTTCCTTTCAACTTAAGGAACATTTCGAAATTTTCTTGTGGTAAGATTGTGAAAGCCCTTCTCTACATTACAAAACCTGCTGGTTAGCCACAGCACTGTTGCAAGTGTATTTTGATGGAATATATTTGATTAACGCCTTTTTAAGTAATTAAATAAAAGATACATTTGTTGAATATAACTGTATACACCTATATACATGGATTATCATCTGGTACATATAAGTATATAAATGTCTTTTCCACAAATTTCAACATTGTCTAAAACATGTATATTATTGCATTACGTCCATATATATTTGGAGATGGACACAAGTAATGTTATTTTATCTGTTTACTGAAACATATTCAAATTCCAGTTATAAAATGAATATGGACATAAAGTGCAGACTCTCAGCTTTAATTTGAGCGCACCCACATCCAAGTTGGAAGCAGGGTTTAGGAATTACAGCTCTTTAACATGTACCACCCTCTTTTTAATGGGACCAAAAGTAATTGGACAATTGACTCAAAAGCTATTTCATGGACAGACCTTTGTTATTTCATCATCAATTAAGCAGATAAAAGGTCTGGAGTTGATTCCAGGTGTGGTGTTTGCATTTGGAAGACTTTGCTTTGAACGTACAACATGTGGTCAAAGGAGCTCTCCATGCAGGTGAAAGGGGCCAGCATTGGGCTGCAAAAACAGAAAAGACCCATCAGAGAAATTGCAAGAATATTAGGAGTGGGCAAATCTATAGTTTGGTACATTCTGAGAAAAAAGAAGGCACTAGTGAACTCAGCAGCGCAAAAAGGCCTGGACGTCCAGGGACGACAACGACAACAGTAGTGGATGATCACAGGATCATTTCCATGGTGAAGAAAAGCCCTCTCACAACATCCAACCAAGTGAAGAACACTCTCCAGGAGGTAGGCATATCAATATCCAAGTCTACCATAAAGAGAAGACTTCATGAAAGCA
>JAAGVU020000038.1:843334-869144 GCA_011763525.2 Mormyrus iriodes | reverse complement strand
TAATAGCGGGCAAGGCCGGCCATGGCGATAACGGTGAATCATCCCAACCTGCCGCAGATGGCGCCCCTGATAGCGGGCGAGGCCGGCCATGGCGATAACGGTGAATAATCCCGGCTTGCCGCAGATGGCACCCCTGATAGCGGGGTGAGGCCTGCCATAGCGATAACGGTGAATAATCCCGGCCTGCTGCAGCCGGAGCCCCTGATAGTGGGTGAGGCCGGCCATGGCGATAACGGTGAATGATTCCGGCCTCCCGCAGACGGCGCCCCTGATAGCGGGTGAGGCCGCCCATGGCGTTAACAGTGAATAATCCCAGCCTGCCGCAGACAGTGCAACTGATAGCGGGGCGAGGCCGGCCATGGTGATAACGGTGAATAATCCTGGCCTGCCGCAGACAGCGCCCCAGATAGCGGGCAAGGCCGGTCATGGCGATAATGGTGAATAATCCCGGCTTGCTGCAGCCGGAGCCCCTGATAGCGGACGAGGCCGGCCATGGCGATAACGGTGAATAATCCCGGCCTGCCGCAGATGGCACCCCTGATAGCGGGGTGAGGCCGGCCATGGCGATAACGGTGAATAATCCCGGCCTGCCGCAGATGGCACCCCTGATACCGGGGTGAGGTCGGCCATGGCGATAACGGTGAATGATCCCGACCTGCTGCAGCCGGATCCCCTGATAGCGGGGCGAGGCCGGCCATGATGTTAACAGTGAATAATCATAGCAGCAGTTGTGTGTTTGTATGGGGGGGAGGAGCGAAGTCAGGTGGCCCTAGGTGGGGAGGGGAGGGGCTTTCCATCCACGCTTACTGCAGCAGAGCAGCTTGGGGATGGTTCTAGAAGCCTCTGAACCAGCCAAAAAAAACAGCATCATTCCCACAGCACAACTTTCAAAGTGTACTATATCAGACTGATGTGTCCGTGTTTTCCAGGAGGGAAGCACGCCTGATAGCACACGCATGCATGTACACACACACGTACTTCTGCACACATGCACGCACACATATTCACATCCCCTGACACACTCACTGTGATGTCCCAACCTCATTCACTGTAAGATCACTTGGTGGCTGTCATGTTGCCTGAATCCCTGTTCCCATGGCGACCCAGCCTGTTCCAGGCCTGAATCACCCATAAGCGGCCATATGAGTGCCTGTAATTTACAGCTCGTCCATTAGCGAGGGAATGCGCGCACAACTGAAAGCAGAGCATTAATGGCTCATTCAGGACCTTCTCGGGCTTGCCTGAATGAAATATAACAGCACAGGATGACAGCGTGAGGCGTCCATTTTGAAATGAGCGGACATGCCAGGCTGAGGGAGGTTACTAAATTCCGCAGAGGACACACAGCCTCCCTGAGACACCGCCATCTCTCAGTCATCCATAGACGTTCATCTTTCATTATTAAGTGGCAGGGATAGCGGGTGAGTAGCCACACTGGACTTTACGGGCCATTTTTACAGGGTTCATGCAGCATAAGACCCCTATGATTTACAGGCTGAGGCACAGCCCAGCTGCCCCGAGAGGCCGAGCCTTCCTGTCACAGGGCAGGTCCTGCGGCCCAGCATGTGAGCGGATGTGGCGGTTAGCGGTGAGGCCAGGTACAGAGGGCAGGTCCTGTGGCCCAATGCGTGAGCGGACGCAGCAGTTAGCGGTGAGGCTGCATGCAGAGGGCAGGTCCTGCGACCCAGCGTATGAGCAGATGTTATGGTTAGCGGTGAGGTCTCGTGCATAGGGCATACAGAAGCTCCTGCGCTGTTTTGTACCAGGCAGTATCTGCACACCGTACGGCTACACCATGTCACTGTCTGCTGGTCACCCTGCTGTCTGCAACAGTCGCTGTTATGGTTGGGTTACGGGCAGGGGTGGTGTGACCAGGGGTGCTTCCGCTAAAAAGGGGCTTCACAAAGCATCCCCTCCCATGGTTGTCAACTTTGAACATCACCTCCCCTCACCTCTGACAAGTGAAATAGCCCAGGGGACTCTGACCATGTTAATGTACCTAAGGTTGGATGCGGTGTGACTGTTGATCTGCTGTGTGTGACGGTCAGGATATAGTTGGAATACGATTGGGTTTGGATTGGCTTCTCTTTTATTAACAAAGACAGATATAACCATTTTACTCGGCAGCCTGTTTCTCATCTTCCAGCGTGAGCCTGGGCCTCCTTCCCCCCCCCCCCCAGATTCCCTAGCAGCAAGGCGACACCCATTAACAGACCTCTACCTGACAGATTTACAGCCAGTGCCCTGCCATTGGCCGGCAGTGTGACAGCACTGATTTAATGCCGCCCTTTCATTGGTACAGCTGTGACAGGAAAATTGATGGCTGCACTGTGATTGGCTGCCGGCTGACTTTGATGTGAATTACGGCCCTGTGGCTTATAGGACACAGAAACCGCGTCACGTTACGGTCATAAAATTTCGTCCCTGAAGGAGGAGACCACTGCGGCCCTGATGTCATGGAGGAGGAGGAGGCTGGGGAGCGAGAGAAGGAGAGAGAGAGAGGTAGAGAGAGAGAGGGGGGGAGGGAGGGAGGAGAGAGAGAGAGAGGGTTACATAAAAGAGATACAGGTAATGGAGCAAAAGGGGAGGAGAATGGGAGACAGAGAAGTATGGAGAGAGAAGGAGAGAGAGAAAGATAGGGAGAGGGTGTAAGGTGTAAGAGACAGGGTGTAAGAGAGACATAGAAGGTATAACAGAGATGGGGAGGGTATGGAGTAGAGAGACAAGGAAGGTGTAAGAGAGACAGAGAGGGTATGGAGGGAGAGAGACAAGGAGGATGTAAGATAGACATAGAGGATGTAATAGAGACAGGGAGGGTGTAAGAGAGACAGAGAGGGTATGGAGGGAGAGAGACAAGGAGGGTGTAAGATAGACATAAAGGGTGTAATAGAGGCAAGGAGAGTGTAAGAGAGACAGAGAGGTTGTAAGACAGACAGGAAGAATGCATGAGCAACAGAGAGGGTATAAGGCAGGAGACAGAGAGAGTGAGTAGCTTGTGATAAAGTGTTAAAGTGCTTCAGTAATAGTGAATTGATGCCAGTGAAGCTGACTGTGATGGACTGGATGATGTTTCAGCATGTCATGCTGGGAGAAAACCTCACCTCACCCTCATCAAGGATTGCATTTGCTACAGTTTGTCTGTATCCTTGTGAGTCTATCTGTAAATGTGAATGTCAGCTGGACCCCCTGCGGTTTAATAGTCACTTTGAGTCAATCCCATTTCAATGCAGATCATTGCCCAAAAAAGACAGAAGGATTCCTGCAGTCCAGGCAAACTAGTTGGCCTCCTTCAGCTTTTCGTACAATACCATATTCCATCCATCCATCTTCTATGCCTGCTTGTCCTATCCAGAGTCACAGGAGTCGAGAGCCTATCCCAGAAACAACGGGTGCAGGGCAGGAAATAACCCAGGATGGGGCACCAAGCCATCACTATAATATTATATTATATTATAATATTATATCACGTATTAATATGCTTCACATGTCCAATTACATATACAGAATTATTCTTTATACATACAATAGTAGTATATGACACGACGTGAATAAGTAAGTACTATTATGTATGTAAATAATTAAGGCACAGCCTTGAAAAAAATCCTTCACAATGAAAAACTGTTTTTGTCATTAAAATGCATTAAAAGGCCACACAGCTACATTTCAGATTCAGCGGCGTGACGAGGTCAGACACGGCTGTGTGTCACCAAACAGCTAAATGACGGCTACCGCAGCCCAGTCCCTGAGCCCAGTGAACCCTGAGCACCTTCAAACAGTCCCAAGCTACTAACCAGACAGGCAGGATCTACCAAGCCTCTCCATTGTCATTGCCGTGACTTCATTCATCTGCCCCCCCCACCCCCGTCGCCTACCTCTTTACCCCCGAGCCGGCACTGTCACCCCCACCCCAACATGGTAGCTTATTAATATGTCAAATAACATGAAAGCACATTACATGCTTCATAAGTGAGCAGCTAGGGTGGGATTTTATGACATGGTGGGAGATTAAATTCTCCCCACGAGGCGGGGATCTGTTTGTGTCACTGTCAGGCGATCTTGTGTGGATCCGGGCTGCCACCTGCTTTGGAAGAAGCCCCACCCCCCAGCTGGTGCCCCTGAAATCAGCGAGGCAATGTGTGATGTATCGCACGTCAAACATCTCTTAACTGCATGAAATAAATCACTGAGCCCCACGGCTGATCGACAGCAAGAAGGTGGCGCAATCGCTATAGCTCCGTGTCAATCTGCAGCGCTTATGTGCTGCTCGTGCCGTTTGTGGTCCCACAGAGACCAAACCCCGACGAGATGCATCTTCAGGAAGGAAGGCTGGGACATCCAGCTGCCGCAGGTACAGGCCAGACCGCATCTCTCCATCAGATCGAGGCAGGGGGACAGAGATGGAGGGGGACGGAGGCAAGGGGATGGAGGCAGAGGGAAGGATGCAGGGGGGTGGAGACAGAGGGAAGGATGCAGAGGGACAGAGGCAGGGGGAGAGAGGCAAGGGGGCTGAGGTAGAGGGATAGAGAGAGAGGGAAGGATGTAGAGTGACAGAGGCAGGGGGGAGGTAGGGGGATGGAGGCAGAAGGAGTGAGGCAGGGAGATGGAGACAGAAGGACTGAGGCAGGGAAATGTAGGCAGAGGGAGGGAGGCAAGGAGACAGAGGCAGGGGGGTGGAAGCAGGGAGACGGTAACCTACTGCTGATGCCCCAACGGGCTGCAGATTTATGGGGGGGTGGCCTCCTCGCATTAACTTGTCAATCCTGGCACTACCAGCATGGCTCCGGGGGCGGGGGTGGTCATGTCTCACGGCCACTGCTCATGGTGATCCCCACAGCATCAGCATCCTCACGGGGGTCTCTCTGCCCATCCAGCCTTCAGGGAAACATGGCTGCTGGTGCTCAGCTAGCCGGTCTACAGACCAACATCAAGCTCAAGATCGTTAACCCAGGGCCTCAGGATTGGATCCGTGTTCAGTGCATGTTCAGGACTCACTTCTAGGTCAGAGGTCACACATGTGCTGTACCCATATGCCCTACAGGGTCACATGCACAAAGCATGAGTCTCTCTCTGCTAATTAGGGCACCATTCATTAGGCTCGAACAGCAATGGCCTGACCTACTTCTGTTTTCAATCCACAACTCAGTTTACAAAGTGGGGGGGCAGGGGGGGTGCTCATGAATATGTAACGTGTGGCGGGTTTCAGGGGCCGACGTGTGTGTCCTGGTCCCGGCGCTGCTGTCAGGTGGGCTGCTCGGTGTGGGCAGAGCGAGCTGGGATTACCATCACTGGCTAATTCATCACCATCATGCCTAATTGGGCACCAATACTCAGCAGCAGCCTGTCATTGACTGTTACAGAAACGGAAAAACAAGAGACTCAGCGAAAAACCTTAGAAATTAAACTTTGGGAAGCAAAACAAGGCTGATGTGGCCTGATGGGTCCTTCTCTTCCTCCTCCTCAAGCCACCGTTCGTACACGTTACAGCACATTAATGTTCCTGCTCGGACATGGATACTACCAGTAAATGTCACCCTCACAGCACTTTCCCCAGTACAGCAGAAAGTCAAACACAGACCAGGCCGTCCCGCTATGGGGGGGGCGGACAGGCTGCCGCCCAGACGCCGGCTAGCTTCATCTACCCCTACTGCTGTCCCTCTGTCTCTCTGCACTGGGGTCACTGACGCCTCCAGAGCCGTGGCCAAGTCTGTGTGACAGTGAGTCCAAGATGCCTCAGCGCTGCCCCTGTTGGTCCATGGGGGTCGAACATTCCCAGCAAGACAAGAGTGAAGGCATCACTTTCATCCCAAAATAAGGGCAAGCCGAGGCACAAAATGAACTAGACGTGCACATTTAAACATGATTACGGAGTGATTTTACCTACTCTGGGAGCTAAACCCTCAGCAATGCGAGTGGGGGTGGGGGGGGGGCGTGGGGAGCAGAGCTATTTCCTTGAACTTGGCCTAATAGAATCTCCATAAATCAGAAGCACTGTGTCCAAACTGAGTGAGAGTGATGTCTCACCTCCTAGTGTGGACTCAAAACTGATGTCTGATTCGTGCATTAATCCGTATACTCAAGCAGCTTCTAGTGACACCTTACTTCAGAAGATAAGAGCAGAGACCCCTGAAATTCGGCGCCCCCAGGAATGAGCCCAGCTTCTCATCGGCAGAGCCGTTTGGCGCGGCCGTTCCTCTGCCAGGGCGCTGGGCCGGTCAGCGTGGACCGAACCGTGAAAGGACAGCGCATTTAGCAAAGGAATGCCTTTCCCCGCTGAGCTCAACATCTGGAGATCGGCTGGAATTTCCTGAGTGCCTCCTAAAGCAGGCCGAGGAGAGCTGAATGGAAAGCTTACAAGCTCTCCTTGCACTAAACAGCCTGTCAGTGTGGTCACTGGTCTGTGAGAAACAGCGCCATTAAGCCGCTTCCTTCCTCTCACGGAGGTGTCGTTTTCTGTGGGAAAGAGGTACATTTCTTACTGCTTGTTTTACTTGGTGATGAGCAGATGACACTAAAAGTGTAGTTTTATACTTCCCACTTGAAAGGAATTTTATTGGTCAAACTACTCATTAAATCACCAGGAATCGTGGGTCACGGTTGTGGTTTTTAACAACAAACAAATATGTTTCACTGCGTGTTGTAGCTCTTTTTATAGTGCAGCTGATCATTCAGCCTGCTTGTGGCCAAGAGCCTTTGTCTTTCCTCAGTCATTAAGCCCAGCTGGCTGGAAGCCATTTTGTCCCCTAGGCGGCAGCACTGAGGACGTGCCACAAAATGGCTCCCACTATGCTAGCAGAGGGCAGAGACCCACTCCTGCAGATCATTCATCATCCCTGCTTCCAGTGGTTAGCAATTAATGCAGTTTGAAAAATACTCAAATGTTTTCACTGAACACAGATATGATGCCTGTATTTTTTACTTTTCACCTGTTCTTTCAGATAACCAATTCAGAATAAGTTACATACATTTAAGAATAATTGTAATAGGAGATGGAAAGGACGAAAATCACAACAACAACAACAATAATAATAATAACAATATTATTATTGTGGTTATTATTATTGATAGTAGTGGTAGTCATTATTATTATTATTATTATTATTATTAAGTTATGTCAGTATAGGGCATTCCTTACATTTCCACAGACATGACTGAGCTCACTGCAGCCGCCTTCCAAAGCCGGCCCCTCACATCAGCTGACTGAGATCCTCCAGACAGCTGCACACATCTGTCCTGTTACTGGGGCCACTTCACCCGGAAAAGTAGGCAGATTCTGCTGCATAATGTCATCATTCTAGCATAAGGGACAGTAGTAGTACTGTGCAGTGTACTTCCTATCTATCTATCTATCTATCCGTCTGTCTGTTAGTCAGTCAGTCACAAAAACATTTCTTATTCTGAGAGGCTGCTGGAACCAGAGACCCCTTTCAGAAGCACAGATCTACGGGCAAATTAAAAATCCCAGCAAGCACTGTGCTGACAGCCAGATTCATGCCAGCGACGCTGCTGTGGGCTGCTGCGGGTCTCTGCTGCGCCTCTACCCTGGGAGGACGGGGGTGGGGGGGCAGAGAAATTTAAATGTTAATGAGACACACTGATGGGCTGACGGGCACAGAGCACTTACACACCGCGGCTAATTAGCACACAGCTCTGCAGGCGTGTGATTGATGCTTAGAGCACATCACAAAAGCTGTTAATTAATTAAACATGAAATGGGGACTTACAGCAAAAACGTACCTGCAGATCCTAAAAAAATGAAAACACAATAACAGGTTTAACAGCTAAGATTATATCATATCACTTAGGCACCTTTCCCAGCATGCACTGCTCTTATGGTAACATGGTCAGTGATGCACATTTTAGGCATACATCTCTGAAGATGTGCTCACCATTTTAGAGACACTGAGGTGTCTCTATCATGCAGAGGGACAGTACAGCCTAGCATCCCACCTCTCTCACCCTCTGATTCACTCTCAGTCAAAGTGTTTCTCATATGTTCAGTATGGCAGATACATCCTTACAATGAAATGTTTGTGGTGAGGTTTAAATGACCACAGTCACACACAGCAGACATAATACACACATAATGTGTACCACAAAAATGTAAAGGGCAGGAGGAGAACGTAAACAAGACAAATAAAGTAAGAAAAAAAAATAAAATAAGATGAGAACTCTGCCCCCTGAGAGCTCTCCCAATTCTGTACACTTACCGAGGGCTTCAGCCCTTAAAAGCTCACCCTGTCCTGCATGCTCACAGAAAGCCCCGCCCCAGAGATCTCACCATGTCCTGCACACTCACAGAGACCTTCAGCCCCTAAAAGCTCACCCTGTCCTGCACACTCACAGAGACCTTCAGCCCCTAAAAGCTCACCCTGTCCTGCACACTCACAGAGAGCTTCAGCCCCTAAAATCTCACCCTGTCCTGCACACCAACAGAGAGCTTCAGCCCCTAAAAGCTCACCCTATCCTGCATGCTCACAGAGAGCTCGCTGACTGAAAGCTCACCCTGTCCTGCACGCTCACAGAGAGCTTCAGCCCCTAAAAGCTCATGTCCTGCACACTCAGAGAGCTCTGCCCCCTGAGAGCTCACCCAGTTCTGCATGCTCACAGAGAGCTCACTGACTGAAAGCTCACTCTGTCCTGCACACTCACAGAGAGCTTCAACCCATAAAAGCACCACCATGTCCTGCGTGCTCAGAGAGCTCTGCCCCCTGAGAACTCACCCAGTCCTGCACACTAACAGAGAGCTCCGCCCCTGAGAGCTCACCCTGTTCTGCACTCACAGAGAGCATTGGGCCCTAAAAGCTCACCCTGTTCTGCATGCTTACAGAGAGCTCACCCCCTGAGAGCTCACCCTGTCCTGCACACCAACAGAGAGCTCCACCCCTGAGAGCTCACCCTGTTCTGCACTCACAGAGAGCATTGGGCCCTAAAAGCTCACCCTGTTCTGTATGCTTACAGAGAGCTCACCCCCTGAGAGCTCACCCTGTCCTGCACACTCACAGAGAGCTTGCCCCCTTAGAGCTCACCCTGTCCTGCATGATCACAGAGAGCTTCAGCCCCTAAATGCTCACCCTGTCCTGCATGCTCACAGAGAGCTCACCTTCTGAAAGCTCACCCTATTCTGCACACTCAGAGAGCTCCACCCCCTAAAAGCTCACCCAGTCCTGCACACTCACAGAAAGCTTGCCCCCTGAAGGCTCACCCAGTCCTGCACACTCACAGAAAGCTTGCCCCCTGAAGGCTCACCCTGTCCTGCACACTCACAGAGATCTCTGCCCCCTGAGTGTTTCAGGGGATTATTCAGTTTCATCTGAGTAATTACATCTTTCATGCAGAACGCAGCAGCAAAGACTCTCCTTGGTTATGACTGCATACCACACACCAACTGCCGCACACAAGTGGCATTGCCTCATATTTTAAAGAATGGTCTGGCATACTTTGAGCTGTTTTGTGGGTAAAACAGCAGTCACTTGCAAATCGCAATCCGACACGATTCTTTTCAGCTTTGGTCAATTTTGGGGGGGGGGGGTTGCTGGAACGCTGATGCACTAGTGACACATTAATTACATCATTTACAGACTCACGAGAGGGGTAGGGGCCAGCTTCTCCCATGTCCAACCATGGACAGCTTGAAGCTCAGCCTAGCTGCACTTATGCCTAGTTGATTCCTTGACAGCATTTATGTTTGCAATGTGCTATTTGTCTCACTTGTATGTTACTTTGGACAAAAGTGTCTGCTAAATGTGTAAAACGTAAATGTAATAAACAGACATGGGTCCATATGAGCTACTGTTTATCTCATTTCCGATACTGCAAACATTTCATTGAGGGGTGATGTGTGGCTCAGTGGGTTAGGATGCTGTGCTTAAAGTTTGGACCTCTGGGACAATCCCATTGGTGAGCAGCCCTGACATGTGCTGTATGACTTATAAGTGATTACAAGGCCTCACACATCCATCTTCTATAAGCACCAATCCAGCACAGGCTCTCAGTGAAGCCTGAGTCTATCCCAGGCAGAACAAATAACGAGGCAGGGGACACCCTGGACAGGACTCAAGACAAACACACAGAGCAGGAGGGATTACGCTGCTCCCAAATTCATATATAAGGATTAGATGTAGCAACTACCCTGCACTACTTTTAAAATTCTAACTGAAATAATTTAACACTTTAAACTGAATTCACACGCCCTCTGGTGGCAAGATGAAAAAACAACTTCATATTGCTGAAGGGGAAATTCATCAGTAAAAGTCTTAGTAAAGGGATAATCCTGTTTTCCAAATTTAGAGAGGAAACATGACATCATAGAAGACAGACAAGCCTTTATTGTGGATAAGTTTACCTTCTGATGTCATTGAAAGACCTCAGTTTGTCTCTAAAGTTTTAAAAACTTTTGTACTGACATACTGTACTGATGCATGTTGAGAGGAGACTGCCCCTACTTGTCCAGGTTTTTATGCTCAGCCTCCCATGAAGCCTCTGTAAACAAGAGTGAAATGCATCCTGGGAATTGGACCAAAGCCAGATGTTTTCCTGCCAGGATGTGATTCCGAAATCTTTCATCAACCTTACCGGTGTTAACACGAAAACGGCAACAAAATCAACCAAATCTGCCATTAATTTTCTTCCATGACAATAAAATGCATCATTAGTTGTAGAGAAGACACACAACACACGGTGCTTTTAGAAAAACAAAAACCTTTTTTAATTTCATCTTAAAGGAAGACCCCGCTCTTCACATAATGCTAACTGGACAGTGAGGGTACATTAGTATGCTATTTAAGAAACTAAATAATCAGCATCGACAGACATTTCTACACCTTTCGTGTTTACAGTAGGAGGGGGATTAACTGTGAAGGACCACGAGCACATGCAGGAAGGGGCTCTACACTAACATAGCCTTTCACTGTAGCGTCTTCATTATTTCTACTGAAAGTGATCGTTTGAAATGAAAGTTACATTAAAGTCAGCAGGAAACGCCGCCGTCTCAGGTACTAAAGGCCCTACGGGTCGCTAAAGGCCGAGGCAGCCTGTTCTTAAACCAACACTGTTCAAGTAACTACTGCTCACAGGGGAGGCATTTCAGGCTCGCTCGCTCTCCCACGACAACTAAGAACAAGAATCACTAAAAACTCAGAAGGGCCATATCCACGAAGTGGGCGGCTCCGGGCAGGCGTGCCAGGGGCCAAGTGCAGGTCAGACGGCCCCGCTGGGCCGCTCCGGGATGCACACAGCCACGTTAAACTGCCCGTCAGGGTGACGAGGGACTGAGCTTTAAAATTCAGCACAAAACCAGATCGGTAGCAATAAGTTACAGAAGCACATCTGTGAAGGGACAGTGGCAGGCTGCAACGGCGGCCGCAGCATGAAGGGAGGTTTAAAAACATCAGGTTTGGGTTTTTAATGGCGCTGATCTGAGCCGACTCGGAGGAAGGACACGTGCCTTGCCAGACACAGAGGGGGCCAGTCCGCAATCCCAACATGACCTGGGAACCAGGAGGCCCAACGCCCCAGTCCGCACAGAGACAAGGGAATGCACCCAGGTCACAACGAACAAAACAGGAAGCAGGGAAAGTGTCCGAAGGGCATGGGGCCCGACATATCTGCCGTCAATTTCACACACGTCTGTTTGCATTGATTCCTCAGTATGGTCTTACACCAGGGCTTCACCAGAACCGGTTTCTTATTGCTGCCTGTAGGGGGAGTGAATTTCACTGGACCAGAGAGCCCCAGACCCCACCAGGGCGCCCGACTCGCCTCGACTCTTTGGATACACTTTGTGGACTGTAGCCTGTGAGCTACTGTGATTTGGCGGTTTCTGAACAACACCATCTACAGCTACTACCTGGTGTTCTAACGAGACGCCAGCATTATTATTGCCATAGTGTCAGGAAATAAAGGCCCCCCCACCCCAGCCCAGCCAAGCCTCTCCCCCATCGGCTCTCAGTACCAACGACAGTACATAAAAATCCTCTAAACTGTAATAAAACCAAAATATAACCAGAATTAAAATAAGTACAAAATAATCTGTTTCTCAGGATCTGAGCAGGGAAAATCCACGTTCATCTCCACCTCCCACAAGCCCTCACTGCTGGAGCTGCAGTACCAGTCCGTGCCAGGGTGTGGCATCACTGAGCCTGGGACTCTGGGGAGCTGACGTCTGCTCGCTGTTCCTCAGTGTGCCGTCACACCGTCAGACGACTCGAGGGAGGCTGCAGGGGGCTCCAGGATGCAGTGGCGGTGGTGGTGGGGGTCTCCTGGGAGAAGGTGCGGGCCTCACCCCCCACCTGACAGCCGCGGCGATGGCGGAGAAGCCTGTCGGTCCGTGAGAAACTCTGCCAGAGAGACATGGGTGTCACGGCGTCCGTGTACAGAGAGTGAGAGACCCCCTCACATACTGGCAGCAGTACGATTCCCCTCCACTGTGTGGCTGTTAGGCTGCGTTCCATTTGAAGTGGGAAGTCGGGATTTTGAGTTCCTAGTCGGAAATTTCAATTGGAACGCCCCCTAAATCAGACTTCTAACTGAAAAAGTCAGAAGAACCTCTGCAACTCCAACCTCAGAATTCAAAACAGCTGCTCCGTGCATCAGCTGCAGGAAGCTGTAGTTATATACTGTTTATTCTGCCTTGTGTCCCATTAAATAGGACATACACACGGCACTGTCCAATTTCTATCTGCAGACCTGTTGCTACGTTGTTTATATGTGCCAAATACCACGTAATGCGTTGTTATCCACTGGTATTGCTAACAATGGCTAGCAACGAACTTGGCTAATGGCTATCCTGGGTAGTTGTTCTGGATCACGGTTAACGCGGGTGTGATGTCATTCCCAGCTCCAATATCAGAGGTAAATGGAACGCAGTATTAGACCCCCTCACCTGCTGGCAGCGGTCGCAGTGGTACGGCTCCCCCCCACTCTGTGCATGTGAGACCCCCTCACCTGTTGGCAGCGGTACGGCTCCCCTCCCTAGTGTGTGAGAGACCCCCTCACCTACTGGTAGCGGTCACAGTGGTACAGCTCCCCCCCGCTCTGTGCGCGAGAGATCCCCCTCACCGGTCGGCAGTGGTTGCAGTGGTATGGCTACCCCCCACTCCGTACATGTGCGACCCCCTCACCTGCTGGCAGCGGTACGGCTCCCCCTGGCAGTGTTGGTGAGACCCCCTCACCTGCTGGCAGCGCTCGCAGCGGTACGGCTTCTCCCCGCTGTGGACGCGCTTGTGCCTCTCCAGGTGGTAGCGCTGGATGAAGCGCATGTCACAGACGTCACAGGGAAAGGGCTTCTCCCCTGAAAAGAGAGCAAGTGGCTAAGCTAAGCGTACAACCCAAGGCACCAGAGCACCACCTGCCGTCAGAGCTGTAGGGGGGAGGGCACAGAGAGGCTCACCCGTGTGGGTCAGGATGTGCCTCTTGAGGTGGTAGCTGCTCCTGAAGGCTCCGTAACAGTGCTCACAGATGAAATTCTTCTGGACTTTAAGAGGACAGTCGCCGTTCTCATCCACCACCACTACCTGAGGACACGGCAGGGGGACACATCACAAAACGGCTGGTGTTTGGCTCAGCGGCTTAGGTCCCTCTGCCTGTGATCAGAAGGTTGTTGGTTCAAATCCCGAGCTTGGGTAAAATACTCCAGAGGTGCCGGATGGATGACTGAGCCTGTGCTCAGGCCCCAAGTTTCACTCACACCCGTATTTGTGTTTGTCGTTATAAAGAAGTCCCTGATGAGATATGAGAAAACTAACATGCACCCATAAAAATGGCGAATAAAACTTCAGTTCACATCCTGCATTTGACTTGCACTCACCTCCCCTGCTTTGTTTCTCTCCCTCACTTTGCAGGGCGTCCCTGACTTCCTATTCTTCTTCTTCACTGAGCTGCTCTCTCTCATCCCCTTTTCATCCAGAAGACGAGAGGAATGGAATTCCCCCTCCTTGCGTATGAGCTGAGGGTAAAGCAGAAGTAATTTAACCCTTGTGTATTTTACTTCATCCGTTAAAAATTCTAGATTCTATAGAATTTATCCTCATTTTGAAAATGGACTGGAGTCACTTCAACCCCAAAAATAACACAGGGGTTAAATGTATAAAATTAACAGTAACCTGCAGTGACATCTTTACGACTTCCTTGGTGGGGAGACCAAAGATCTTGCAGGATCACTAAATAATGGAGGAGGACTGAGTTTTCCAATGACTATTAGCTGACTGCCATTACACATTAAGTTTTAGTAAATCTGTATTAAAATCCTGGGTTCAAAGCCTCAAATTGCAAATGAGCAGCAATGAGCTTTCACTTGAGCACAGAGACTTGTGCAATCCTTCCACTCACCAGTGGGGGGCAGCTCATTCCTGATGGCAGGACCATGTGGTTATGTTGGCTGTGCTCGGGGCTCTCCCTCTGTCCCTGGCCCAATGGGGTAGCCATCTTCTTCTGGCCGGCCATGGAGCTGGCTTGCATCAGGGCCATGCTTGATAGCACGGCCTCACAGCCCAGCAACCCTGCCTATAGACGTGAGGCGAAGTTTAGCATTTGTGTGGGAGGGGCCAAGGGTCCAGTACAGTCACAGAAACAAGCTAGCACACGTGATCATGCAAAAACCCAAAATGATTACCTAAACTATACGAGCAGCTTGTAGGGTAGCGGTTAAGCGCATGGACTCATGAACTGAAGGCTGCCAGTTCGAGTCCCAGCAGGGCCCTGACGCAGTGCTGCCAAGCAACGCTCTTAACCTGAACTGCTCCCGAACACATATCCAGCTGTGTGAACGGGCAGAACTGTGAGTGGCTTCGCACATCAGCATCAGCTACGCAATTCATTGTGATGATCAGCAGGGCGGCACCGGCACCACACTCACCCATTTCATGTGATCGCGGACAGAGCTGCTAGGCAGGTGGCTCATCTCCGGGACGGCTGGACTGTGTGGCTGGGGTATCCTTCGCTCAGGATGGTCCGTCTGGCAAATGACCAGAGCTTCCCCAAGTCATCTGGCTCTGGCTCCTGGGGAAGATGGCAGACACAGGTAGGTACATTGCTGATCCCATAGGAAACTAAGGATGAGATATGATACAGCTCTAGTTGATAAAAGGTAACAAGAGGAAACTGGAAAAAAAATGGACAGCAGGTTTCACCTACCTTCTGCCACTTATTTATAAAAGCTCGTAATGGGATCAGCACCCTTCTGCTTTTATTAGGTGCCAAAGCATGATAAACAGAAAAATGACACAGTTAAGGATATAACACCATCAAGCAGGGCAATCACAGGCAGAGGCTTTCCCAGATATCTGTTACTGGTTGGCACATGGTGTTCACCAAAGCCACCCTGAAACACAGGCCGGCTGTTATAGTTCTCCCGACTGTTTGCATGAGAATGCACTGACACCAGTGGTGTAAAACCCCTACAGCAGGGATCCTCCATTCCGGTCCTGGAGGGCCAGAATCCAACACAGTTTGCAGATTTCCCTGTTCAAACACACCTACTAAACCTGGCAATTAGCTGATTATGATGTGTTTGAGCAGGGAAATCTGCAAACTGTGTTGGATTCTAGCCCTCCAGGACCAGTATTGGGGAAAGTTACTCTACAAAGTTACCAAGAATGAATCAGATAGGGAAGCGAGCTTCAGAGTTTCTGATTGCCTGTTGGTTTGGGTTAGAACAGCATTTGTACAGATCAATCCATAGAAACTAGGACTGGATTTTCACCTGCATTTTCACCAGAGAGCAATAATCTTTTACTTTAATGCTATGTGGCAGATACTTCGCTGAAATACGGCTTTTTTCGTATTAAAAAAGTAGTGCTTAATGGTTAAAAGCCATCATCAAATGCAACCGAAAACGTCCAATAGCTAGTGGAACCGTGCTTCCTGTAAATGAGCATTAGAAGAGGAGACTTTTGCATCTATCAGGAGGCTTAACCCACTTTATGCTTGCACATAGTCGGGGTTCCCTGATTAATGCTAAACACCCGCCAGGGCTTCACTACACCACAGCAGTAAAGTGAGTCAAGTTTCTCATCTGTGCAATAAACACAGAAAGAGCCCGAAGCGGAGCCGAAAGATGCCACTCTGGCGGCGAATGGGAGGTCCCGGTGGTCCCGATCGGCTGCGCAAACCCCTACTCTACTGCCAGCACCACGACAGGGAGGGTGGCTTTACTCGGGAGACCCACCGAGAGCCCTCCGCTTTATGCCCGAGCCCACCGGAGTCCGGAGACCCGCGGCCGACAGTAACTAGCAGCTAGACGCGCTTATTTACCTTTAACGACTTCGCCTATTTCGCCGCCTGTAAGTTTCCCGACCGAGTTCCAGTTTTTCTTCAGTTTACAAACACAGGAAACGGCACCGGAAGTGCTCCCCGGGGAGGCCCCCTGACACGTGACCACACCAGTTTACAAACACAGGAAGCTTCGCCAGAAATTCTTGATCACGTGACCAGAAAATACATGTCGATAGCTCGTAAACGCGGAAGTGTAACCGGAAGTGCTACCATAAAGGCTCACTCCACGTGACCAGGACGCTCGAAGCGCGGGCAATTTGGCGGCCATGTTGGAGAATGTTAAGTTATTGGACCCAACGAGTAGATTAATGCAGAAACTTTAAAAGATTATTTTGCACATAGTCTGGCAATGTACACACACACACTGAAAAGTTGGAACATTTATTAATATAAATGTGCCAGTCTAGGCCTCTCTCATTATAATTGTTGCAAGGAAGACAACAAACAGTTTTGCTTAATTAACCTAATTCTGTTACTAGCCAAATTCCATATGCTTAAGTGCAGAATTTCTAATAAGAATCATGACTTTGTGGCACTCTTATATGAAATTTAAACAGTACATCATTACAATCTAACATTGCAGTGGGGAAGAAAGGCTTGGGCTTCCTTTGTGGGAGATGTTTTACTGAAGTCTTCATGTTTCTGAGGTGGTTGCTGTAAAGCTTACATGAAATAAAACAGTGTAACATTTATACGCATTGAAAATGTATAGGGAATAATGGAATAAAATAATTTTGCTGTGGGAACATATAACAGATTAGACATATCAAGGTTGGAGCAGAAAGGAGGTCAGTAATGTAAGTGTGGCCTCTGCCAAGGAGATATTTGAAAACCAGCAAGAACATCTCTGTGGTCCCATCCTTGTTTGATGAAAAGCCAGTGCAGTAGAACTAAAACTGCAGACAACTTCCTTCCTTAAGAACCCTGGAAGCACTGTTCTGGAGCAGCTGGGATTTTCTAGGGGCTCACAAGGGGAGGCCATAGTGAAGTCCATTATCATAGTCATTACATGACAGATAAATTAATCTACATCCCAAGCAGGAAATGCTGGGATTGCAGCAGCACATGGAACAGTGCAGGAGTGCAAAGATAATTCAGACGTGTACAGCTCATTCAGATGAGGATTCCTCCAAAGCAGCGGCAGTTAGTGGAGTCATCAGGATTGGTGTTAAGGTCCAAGTGTGTTCCTTCTTTGAAAAGCATTACCCCAAAGCTGGACTATGTGGCCCACATTGGTTTTGAAAAGCATGCCCTGAGAGCTGCTGCTGTATAGTGAAACTGGAGGGTTTGAGAGCCATCTGATGCACAGAAAAGCCCGATTTCCTCTGCAGCCTCTGTCCCTGATTCTGCATTAGGTGAAGCTCTTCCATAAGCCATGGTGAGGGTGTAGTCACAAGACTGACTGAAGGATTTCATTATTCAAATCATGTAGACACTCATCTGGTTGTCAAAATAGGTACAGGGAGCATGTCCTGTAGATGCTGACACATACTACCTACTAATGTGCTTAAAGCCATCTTCTCAGGTACAGAATGAGCTGGATGATGGACTGAAATAGAGACTTCTGCATTATCAGAAAAAAAGTACCAATTTATCCCTTTGGGGGGACAATGACTTGCCACTGGGGCTGTACTCTCAAGGTTCTGCCAGTTGTACCCTAGTTGCAGATAAATGGTACAGAAATGGACTCAGAGGAACATTTTTCTACCATTGGAGGTACATTATTGTTGTTTGTACCTTGGGGATGAGGGTACAGCCCCACTGACAAGCAAAGGTACAAATGTTTACCCTTTTATCTGAGAGTGTAAATCAAATGCCACTTCCAGCTTTGCTGGTGTTGAGGACAGTTTGTGTGGTTTGCATTATCCACTCTGTTGGGCCACGGTGGGGAAATTGCTTATAACTATGTTCCTATTGCTGCACAAAGGACTGATAGGAACTATTTTATTGCCCCTTCACTGTCAGAAACAAAAGTACCAATTTGTACCTTTGAGGGTACAGTTACTTCTCACTGGGGCTGTACCCTCAAGGGTCTGCCAATAGTACCCTAGCTGTAGGTAAATGTACCTTTTAAGGTACAGAAATGGACTCTGAGGGATATTTTCATACCATTGGGGGTACATTAATGTTGTTTGTGTCTTTGAGGAATGAAACTGTACGAGGGCTGTACCCTGTTTTCTGACAATGTTGGTAGATTAAGATGATCATTTTAAAATTAGTTGATATGATCTTGACATCATGGACAGGGTCACAAGAGGCCCTAGAGCATATCTCAGGTAGCACAAGGCTGGGGCACACCCTGGACAAAATGTCCATCCCAGGACACACGCACAGACAGTGATACACAGTGGGCGATTTAGGAACAACAATAAGTCAAACTGCCTGTCATTGGACATGGGGTAAACATGCAAGCATGGAGGCAGGACTTAAAACCCTAACTAGCTGAGCACTGCTTGGTAGATTGCCAATAAAAAAGATGAAAATTAATGAATTAGATGAAAAGCTGAGTCATGTGCATGAACTTTAAGGTCTGGATTAGGGTTATATTATTCAGGAAGGTATATTTCAAAATGAGACCTAAATATTTTTCAGTATTTCTTTGTATTTCTTTGGACTACTTGAGATTATTTTCTGATTATTGACTGGGTGGCACTGTTATGTAGCAAGTATCTTTTTTGGATGTCTCTCTTTTGATAGTTTCCCTTTGGCCAGCGAGCTTGTTTTTAAAAATGAATTTAGATTTGCCAACTAAAACAACATTTATTAATGAGCACTTGCGCCATATGTCTTTTAATAGAATCCGAGAACATTGTATTGTTTGGTTATATAAATGTGCATCTGTAACAATACAGTTACCACAACAAAAAGGTGAAAAAAATGGTACCTTTACAATTTTTTCACAGTTTCAATTAACCTGAATAAGGTCACTACAGAATGTTATCATTAATGTAGACCAGTCACAGTTTTGGACACATGAGTGCAAAAGTCTAAACATAAACTGTGAATTCAACACAATTAAAAGCTTAATGACACTTCTTTTGATACATAAATGTGTTGCCAAAATAACACAATTTAAAAAATGCACAGCAGCAGATCCTAGAAAAGTTTAGTCCTTGTATGATTATGTTTATGAAAGAGAGATGCTAGAGAAAATCAGACTGATTAAAATGTGTTGCTGTGACCTGTAACGAATGCTGAAAAGGGTGACATGGATCTGATTCACATAGTTCTACTATTGAACACTAAGACGCTATCTGTGCGACCTTTGCTATGCTTCCATTAACTAATGTGATATTTTTTTTTACTAGTAAGTCTGACCTATTTAAGAATTAAATGGGAACAGTGAAGAACAGGAAGTCAGGCTTCTATTTAGAATGAGAGTAAGTACTGTGTTCTAACTGTGGAGCAAACTTTTGGCTTCACAAGTCACAGATCGTTCCCCAGCCTTTCAATCTCATCCAGGAAAAAGTCCAGGTCCTTCCTGGTGATCTGAGGGGAGATGATCACCATCCGGAAGAAGTTGACTCTTCCCTTCTGTGGCTGGTAGCCCACCATCATGCAGCCTTTACGCACCATTCGCTCCTTTATGATTGGTGCCACCTAGTGGGGAAAAAATGTTACTATTACTACCACACAAATTTTAATGAGGGAAAGGACTGTCTGATTGCCCCAGGAAAGAAAAAGAATTTAAGTAATAAGAGATAAATTCAACTCTTGTAATTTTTTCCATATAGCATTATAGGAGACATTTTGTTTAAGTATCTTGGCACAACTGGAATCCACACTATTGTTATAGAGAGTGATTATAGTCTACAGTAGAAGCTTGGAACTCAACTCTTAACTCGACCAACTCGGACTTCAAATGGGTCTGTTGAATTATTTTCGACTTGTACTTCGACCTAAATGCTAAAACTTGTATGGGTCAAGACGCGTTCAACTCTACCAATTCGAACCTCGAACGGGTCGGTCAAGAAAAATTTAGCCACAACTCAACCGAAAACTCGGAACAGGACAAAACAAAACAGACCTGCTAAAACTTGTACGGATTGAGATGCATCTCTGATGGGCTGAAGCAAAAGCAAATGGACCTGTTGGGATACTGAGGCCTATGAATCGCTCTTAGTCCCACGGTACCTCTCGACCAAATTCGACGTGCGAAAGCTGTGTTCCTGTGTTCGGTGTGAATTTTTTGTGCTTTATCTACAGAACATTTAGTGATACAGTAGTAATGGCCCAGAAGAAAGTTTGCAGTGATAGCAGCAAACCAAAGAGGACAGTGGTGAGTCTAACTGTAGAACTTACAAAGGAAATTTTAGCAAGACGTGAAGATGGTGCACGTGTATCTGCTCCGGCTTTGGAATATGGGATTGTCATTTATTTCATGTTTATTGCTTTTGTATGTGTGCTTTTTCATGTGTGTATTAGTTTTATATTGATTATTAATGCTTTTTATCATTAATTAGGTAGGCAGATAAGCTTAAATAGGCTTATAAATGGGTGTCTGGAAAGGATTAAATTCATTTACATTATTTCTTATGGGGAAATTAGACTGAGACTTCGACCAAATCACAACTCAATCGACCTTCTGGAACAAATTAAGTTCATGATCCAAAGTACCACTGTACTTATATTGATTATATGAAGATGACCTTATAAATAGCCAAGCGAGGTTGTTTGAATACAGGAGTCTTGATGGATTCCGGTTTCACTTACACACCTTAGACAGCTTTTCCTGGTATCCCTCGGTACCCTTGCTGCCCCTCAGGCTGGGGGGGATGAACCAAAAGCAGACATTCACAAACTGCGGCTGTTTTGGGGGCAAGAAACATATACGGCTCGTTTCAGCTCTTAGTGTGCAAGGTCCACCAATAAGCACTCGGTACATCGCATTGTATCTGTTGCAGATAATAGTGAAATAGAGTGGCTGAGCATCAAGCATTACCTCATTGACCAGCTGGAAGCCCTCTCTCATCTTCATCTGCTCCACAAGGTACCTGTAGCATCAGGAGCCAGTGAGAGACACTGCTTACCCTGGTTATCCTTCACCTCACTAACTCAAGCAGCCCCATCATCAGTGAGCTTCCATCCAAGACAAGATGGTCAAAGATGGATTAAAGTAGGTCATATCAGCTTCCTGAGCAGCAGTAGCTCCCGCTTTATTTGTAGACAAAAGCCATGATAAAAAGAAATATTTTCGATAGTGAGGCCTTTTAGGGCTGATGAGTAACAGTTGCAGTTCATGTCATTTCATTGACTTGCTTTAATGAATCGCTTGATGTTTCACCAGGGTTTTATGGCACCTTCTATCCCAGCTCATCCTGCACCTCGCACGGTGTACCTGACGTTCTCGAAGGCCTTGTCCACCCGCTGGCCCAGCCCCCGGCTGCCCACCGCCTTCCACATGAGCCATAGCTTCAGGCAGTCCACCTTGCGGCCACACTGGATGGACTTGTCCCCAGTGTCCAAGCTCATGTCGTAGAACTTGTCTTGCTGGAACAGGTAGGTGGCGTTGGCGCAGTGGCAGCGCTTTAGGAGGTCCTGGAGACAGCAGTGGGTTTAGAAGAGGATGCGCGGCTTGGACCAGGAACAATAACTGCTCAAGCAAAACCCCCTAAGCAGGAAGCCAATGGACTCATTGATCAGCTGGCTCTGGTCCTTGGACAGGCATACAGAATCTTCCGGAACGCCAAGCCCAGACCAACCCATACCGTGGTGTCCTTCATGAGGAATATGGAGCACTGCAGCCCAGCCATCAGCATCTTGTGGGGGTTCCAGGCCACTGAATCTGCCCTAGTGCCACACAGAGAGGGCAGGGACTCGGTCACCGAGGCACGTACATGTCCATCATTCCATTAGCTTCATTAGTGCGGTAGAATGCTTCAGCAAGTCAGAGCATACCTCTCGATGCCTTTCAGCAGGTGTTTGTGGGTGCTTGAGAACAGCACACTGCCCCCCCAAGCAGCCTGCAGGACACAAGGAAAAGCTGTGGCAGCTGTCCACATTCCTGCAGATATCCCCCCCCCAAAACCCCGCCGGCTGAGAAACTCACATCAACATGCAGCCACAGACTATTCCTGGCGCAGATGTCAGCAATGCAGTCGAGCGGGTCAAAGGCTCCCTGTATGGTAGTTCCTGAGGTAGCGCTGACCAGTAGGGGCACCGAGCCCTTCAGGGAGGCACATGGGTAGATTAGGGGAGGGGGGCGTGGCATGCTGGCAAAAGTTGACTAAAAGGGGGTGCTCACAGAAGCCGCTCAATGTGCCTGTGACTGTCAGGATACTTGATACAGGCAGATTACACGATTTCTCATAAAATACAAAGTAAACGAATGAAGAATGAAGCTCTTTCACTGTATATAAACTAAACAGTCAGTCTACCCTTACAGATCTCAGTTTGATGCTTCTAACCAATGAGGATTCAGTGTCATTAGGAAACGTCCATCCATATAATATCTTACAAGCTCGAATCACACACTTTCTGAGTTATGGGACATTACTAATTATGTTTTCAATGCCAAAAAGCTAGTGTCACCTGACAGAAGCTAAAGCCAAATACAAACATTCCCTGATGAACACATGAAAGAAGCAGCAGGCCTCAGCAAGGCCCATGTTCTCCAGAAGCTTCTAGACAGGATGCCATTTAGCAACGTGCCTGAGATCTAGCAAGTTCAATTTTCTTGTCTAGGTCTTCTGGTATCATGCAACCCCTGTGGACAGTAAGAGGGGTAGAAAGAGACCAAGAAGTTATCCAGGATCAGTCACCCAGGGCTTCAGCGTGACCAGTACATAGTGATAGGTGGTGAGGGACTGTACCGTTCATCCACCTTCACAGTAAAGATGTTCTCCAGGCCGATTCCCTGGAAGGAGGCCGCTTTACACACAGAGTAGTGGCCCTGGAGGAAACAGGGGAGCAGAGTGATGTCATGTGGAGAGACAGAACATGTCAGCATGGACCTTCTCATCTAAACGCTGATCTTATGGTGCTGCGCTTCACAGTTCCTACATGTTTATAGTCAGATCGATGTCAGACAGGCTTTCGCTTAGGGTTCACCTCCTGTGACGTGAAGATAGCCAGCCGTGGCAGGGCCCACATGCCCTGCACCTTGACCTGCGGGAAGGCCCGATACCGTGCCACATTCATGGCGTACATGTTGGACATGGAGCCGCCCGGGCAGAAGATGCCATCACCGTCTGGCCAGCCCACCATGTAGCGCAGCTTGGACAGAATCTCGCTCTCCATGAGCACAAAGACAGGGCTCACCTCGTAGGTGTACCTGACAGGGGGCCAGGCAGAGGAGCCAAGGTCACCATGTTGGTTAGGTGATATGTTAACCACAAACCATGAATGAGTAACAGAAATTACAGCCCTGCTTTTCTAAACCTTTGTTCTAGCAGATTCCCATGGAGAAATTCTCTTTTTGCCTACCCCAGATTTTGCCTACACAAATGTAGGTGAGAGCAAGCTTGGCGGCGAAGGGCAGCCACCCGCAGCAGCGCCCATGGAGCTGGGGGTTAAGGGCCTTGTTCGAGGGCCCATAGGCATGTGGCTATTCAGCCAAAGCAGGGCTCAAACTGGCAACCTTCCAATCACAGACACCAAAGTTTAGCTCGCTGTGCCACACGCTGCCCCCAAAACGCTGTCATTAACCTTAGAGGTAGGACAGTTCAACTTTTTGGTGATACGGAGAGGGTTTAGTTTTATACTTTACTCATTTACAGGGCAAGGCAGAGCTCAGGCTGGCAGAAACTTCAGCCACAGCGCCACCCGATGGCACTTACTGGCTAGTGTTGAGGGACTCGGTGAGGAAGCGTCCAGCAAGCGAGTGGTAGTCCACACCTGCAAACAGCTGGTTGAAGAAGTACGGGTGACCTAGGAATCAGAAGGCGTACTCACACTTGGCCCAGTTGCCTCGAGCATGATTGTCCCCCCTCCCCACTCCCCCACTAATCTGCGATCATATCACACTTAACGTTCCGGGCCTGAGCAAGCTTTCATCATCACTGTGCGTCTTTTTGTGATGAAGAAAACATAGGAAGAAAAGCACTATTGCACGGCAGAATGGAGTTCATGGTCAATGTCCTTATTTGTGGTTTATTTTGAGTTGTTTTTAGTGCCACACGGCACTCGTATACATTTATTGAGTATGCAGTGCAACGATTTTCATTTAACCGCACTGCACGTATAAGAAGATAGTCCCATAATTCCTGGATACTTTCATCAGGCCAAATTTCCAGCAGATACTGCACCTCTGCCGCACACAAAAGTGATCCCTTTGCCACAATGTTTGTTAAATATTTAACAAACTGAACTTCGGGGTGAAATGTGCTTGGGCACAGTATGGGACGCCTGATGTGATCACACCCAGAGCAGCATAATGAACATCCCCAGCCACCTCCCGCCAGCATTGCACGTGAACAGCTACCGGGCTGCAGGAACCTTACAGGTCTTGACGCTGTATCTGGCCACATCTTGGACGCGCTTCAGCAGCCGCTGCTGGTCCTCCCCTCCCTCCCGCAGCTCCAGGTCCAGCAGAGCCGACAGTTCCGCAGGGTCCCGCCACTCGCAGACCTGCAGGGACCGCCGGAACCGGGGCTCAGAGATGCTTCCGGAAGCACACACAGTGCACTGACCCTGACATGAAGGAACCAGTGAGAACACTCAAGGGAACAAATAGCCTTTGGAGCGAGTCCGGAACCTTCTCCTGCACGTCAGTCCCCTTGCACAGAACCTCCTCCAGGATTACGTTGAAGGCCTCCTTCAGGAAACTCTGGCCATCGCCCTGGTCCAGCAGGCCTGTGGTTGGGGGGTGCCCATTCTGGAGGCCTATTGCCCTCTTCAGGGTCTCCACTGTGGAGACAGATGGAGCTTTTGGGATGGTTGACACCAGCTGAATGAACACAGAGCTCCAGCAGACAATAGAATATGATCACATTTACTCTGCTTATAATTTCGCAGTTAGAGGAAAGCACATGAACCTCATATTGTTATAAACAGATTGTCATCACATTCCTCATGAATTTACTGCATGATGTCATTAGCCTGGCTACTTCCTTCTTTAATTTTGACTGATGCTGCTGAACCATATCCAGCAGGCCACCACATCAGCACCTCCTACTGGTCTGACAGGTCTGCAGGCTGAGGCACATTCTGCATCTTGGCATGAGCTGCCTATTTCAGCTCTGCAGCCACTGTGATCTGAATCAGTGCCTCTCATTTGGCTATAGTGTGTGTGTTTGTGTGTGTGTGAGAGAGAGAGAGTGAGAGACTGCCCTGCAATGGACTGGAATCCCATACAGGGTGTCCCCTGCCCTGTGCCCTGCAATGGACTGGAATCCCATACAGGGTGTCCCCTGCCCTGTGCCCTGTGATGGACTGGAATCCTGTACAGGGTGTCCCCTGCCCTATGCCCTGTGATGGACTGGAATCCCGTACAGGGTGTCCCCTGCCCTGTGCCCTGTGCCCAGCAATGGACTGGAATCCCGTACAAGGTGTCCCCTGCCCTGTGCCCTGTGCCCAGCAATGGACTGGAATCCCGTACAGG
>JAAGVU020000038.1:802768-843234 GCA_011763525.2 Mormyrus iriodes | reverse complement strand
GTGTCCCCTGCCCTCCGCCCTGTGCCCAGCAATGGACTGGAATCCCGTACAGGGTGTCCCCTGCCCTCCGCCCTGTGCCCAGCAATGGACTGGAATCCCGTACAGGGTGTCCCCTGCCCTCCGCCCTGTGATGGACTAGCACCCCATACAAGGTGTCCCCTGCCCTGTGCCCTGTGATGGACTGGCACCCCGTACAGGGTGTCCCCTGCCCTGTGCCCTGTTCTCACTGCTGCTATTGGCCTGCTTCCCAGCCGATATGAGCCGATCAGAGGAAATATCTAAACTATTATAATGTGATCTATTGCATATGAGTTTGGAAACTAATTCGTACATGAGATAATTTTCTGATTTTAATTTACATCAGGCAAATTAAATGTATCTAGTTCTTGGTCGAAGATTAGTATTTTTCTTCTTCTTCTTCTTATTATTATTATTATTATTATTAATAAATTATTATTATTATTATTATATGAATAGACCTACTATGCATAAAGTAAATCTAATTCATTACATATTGGGTTATTTTACGCTCACGAACGCGTACAGTACATACCAACGCAAACGTAATTAGTGATGGCCTTTAATTGCCATGTGCTTTGCCTGCGGATGTGGAAAGGGCTGGTATATTTCCATTAGGCTCCCTTTGCCAGCTCTACAGATAAGGAAAGTTCGCCTGGTTCACGTAAAAATGTTGTCGCGTTAATGCTGTCGCTCTTGACCTTTGCATCTCTCCATTTTCGATCTATATTCATCTTCTATAACGGCATTTTTTAGCAGTTTCATCATTGTCTTCAGTAGGCTGCCGTTCTTTTCCAAGAACTACAGAGGTATAGTTTCAGTGTTACAGAATATGCATGTTTCAAAATGTGGGTGTATCGTGATAAAAGAAGGTAAGTGACAAGCAAATGTGCATACGAGCATAGAGGCTGATATTGTTTCAAGTTTTAATTCATATAAAAATGTATTATATCAGCTTCTACTGCAAATAAAGAAAGATGCATGCCAGCTAGAGTGGTTACACGAGTAAGTCCTTTACCTTCACATCCTCCGTCCTGGGGGCTGCAGACCGTTCCGTTCATGCTGAAATACAGACAGAAACGCTCCGATTAAGTTCAGGGGATCCGACCAGATGCCGTATAAAGAAAACTGCAAACCAATAAACGCGCGGAGCCGAGCGTGTCCATGCATGCACCTCCTCAGTTGGAACCGGTCCACACGTTTCGATAAGGCACGAGACTGTCGGATATGCCACCCCCCAAAAAAGTTAAGTTTATGTGGTAAATCTCTGCGTCGTTCTATCTCTTTATGAAAGCGGAACAGTTTGCATCTTAAATCTCACACACCCGAAACCAGTAACATCACCATAACGAGCTGGTACGCTTTAGATGCAGGGCGAAACAATGGCCAGTGCTGGTGTGTGATGCTGTTTCGGAGGTAATATAAGTTAAAGAGTGTAGGAGGTCCTATATGAGCCGGTCGGTTCCAGCATTGCCCGACTTACACTATCCGAGACTGGCGGTCCAGTTTCACGTACAGCCTAATATCATTTATAGTCTGCTTCTCCTCCCAGCGTGCGGTTATTTATATCACACCACTACCGCCGTCGTGTACATTACATTGTGTATTTCTGGTTGGAAAGCCAATGGTAGGTTGTTCCTTAAATATTTTAATTAAATGAATTATTAAACTTCTGCATATAACGACCAAAAACCACTAGACCAGAGGAGGCGTTAAAATTTTACCCCAGTGTATCAAAAAAGTCTAGCAAATAAATAAATGCGTTTTTAAAAATGATCATTATCATAACGCATGGAATGTGAACGGAAAGTATTGCTGTCTTATTGAACTATGATCACTCGGAGTTTATTTGTATGTTCCCATTATGTGTAAAAACAACGTATCGCGCGCCTTTTGCAGGGGCGGATCTAAGCTGATGGCCTAGTAAATACGTAGCCACCCCCACTTCAAAATAGTAAAATCGAAATATGGATTATTTTATTTTCTAAGCGGAACTATGGAAGAGACACGATGCGGCGCGGCCACCCACATAAATAGCCTACAAATGCCCCCCCTATGTCCACTACAATCAAAAATTTCTGCAGGCGCCACTAGCCCTTTTAGAATTCCCCCTGGCATCAGTGAAGTCAATTATAATGTAAAACATGAAATTTTTAATTTGTTTGTTAAATTATTAAATGGAGCATTTCTCACGAATACGCTTTTCAGGTTTCTTAACTTTTTATTTATGATGGAAATAATCGTTGACTGATTAAAATAACATTGCATTTCAATGCGCTTATATGTGAAGCTTCATAAATAAGGAGAGTTTAACGTCTTCTCTCTCCATCTCAAACTTGACACGCTGCTGTAGAGGATAATAGACTTAAAAAAAAATAACTAAAAAATGAATGACTGGAACAAAGTAGCTTTAATGTCTCACGCATCTTGGCTGCAGAACTGTTCTTTTTGTCACTTGTTAATCGTCTGACGTGATGTGCAACATCACATTGTGTTGTTACTGAGGAACGAGTCATTTCAGTTTCATCATACTGCAAGCAGCGGTGCTTTCCGCATCGGACCGTATCACTGGTAACGGGGGGCGTTTCAGACACGGAGTTGCTTTATATCTTTTGGTGTAGAGACAGATGGAGCTAAACAGCACAGCTCCAGCGGGCAGAGGAGCCTTTCCCAGCCGACCACCTTCAACGTGGAAAGAGACATACATTCCTGCTGATAAAACAACTATTTAAAGTCGGCTGATAGGGTAATATCTGTATCGTACCATAAAGCACGATTAGACTGTCACTGGTTAACTTAGACTCTTATCAATTACTGTATTAATCACTGACAGCACAAAATTGGCTTTATGATCCTCACTTCCATTGTTGGCTTCAGGGGCTGGTAACCTTCCCAATGTGATGGGGGCAGGACCCCATCTTCTCTCCAATGGCACCATGAGGCTGGAGGTTTTAAAAATTCTTGCAAAAAATGATAACAATCACAAACAAAATTGACGCAAAACCTGCAGCTGAGCAAACCCAGAAGAACAGACGTCATCACAGAGAAGCTACTGTTCTCTCTTGAGTGAAGGAGTGTCGCCTATGCGGGACTCCTGGGTCATCCTCACACAGGAAGGCAGACCTTCTGGTGCGGCAGGTGAGGAAAAACCTCAAGTGCCATATGAAAAACAAGACATCTCATCTATGCCTGCCTCACTCCTCAGAAGCATGAGGAGAGAGTCTGGCCTTCAGCTCTGTGACACTGTTGGAGTGATTCTGCGTTAGCAACTCTCTGAGTGACTCTTTGCGGGGTGACACTGTGCGGGGTGACTCTTTGTGGGGTGATCATCAGCTCTCAGGTCGACATGCAGGCTGAACCCCTGCTGGCTTTAGCCAGACGTCGCTGGGGGGAGGGGGAGGGAGAGAGATGCACAGCAGTTGTACAAAGCCCGCCCCCTCAGAAACTGATGACTCAAAGGTACAAGGGTGAACAAGGGTGAACAAGGGTGAAAACACATCAGGGTGAAACAACGTGATACTTGCCGAGAGGAGAAAGGTTAGGCGCACACAGATAACGCCCCCCCCAAGCACCTCACACGTCACATTTTTTCATTTATTTTTTTTTACAAGAATTTTTCTTAGGAAGTTTAAATATTTAGAATGAAATTAACTACACAGAAAAAAACAGAGAATGCATATTTACATAATGAAATTCACTTTATGCCCCCCCACAAACCTGAGACACATTATTTGATTTTGTGGAAAATGCACCAGCACTGTTTGAGTTACAACAGCACTTTATGTAATAACCACAAGTTAACCTGCCCCTTGACACTGTACTTTTCCACTACCAATAACTTCAGAATGCAGCCTTTCTCTTGTGCAAAAAAATCTGAAAGTCTGCAATAATGGAATGTTCTAGAAAAGGGTGTCTCTGTGTACAATGACAGCTTCCCGGGGCTATGCTGTACCTCTCAGCCTGATGTGACCCCTCGACTGCCCTGCAGCGACCGTGGATGAGGCCATGGCTTCCTGTATTCAGAAAGCAGTATGTTCCAGTCAAGCTGGCAACAGGCTAAACAACAGTGGTGGTCTGGAGTTATCATTATTACTGCATTATCACACAGATTATCATGTTTTCATGGCAAGTAATCAGGAGCCTTGTGTCAACAGATGCTACAAAATAATAAAAAACATTCCTCGGTTTCGGGAAGCGAAGAGGCTTTGCTCTCCCTCCGGTCTCTCCCAGCTTCAGTCCAGCTGGCTTTTTTATCTGATTTTAATCAGGGTCAGCTGGATTTCTTTAGGTAAAAAGAGCATTGGCCACATTTTTTAACCTATGGTTTTTCTAAATATGGTGTGAAGTGTGTGTGTGTGTGAGAAAGAAGAAGATGCAGAGGACAGGAAGAAGTGCAAACAGATGATCAGCTGTGGCGCCCCGTAATGGGAGCAGCTGAAAGAAGTAATAGTTTTTTGAAAATTATTCATGAAGATTACAAATTATCTTCATTTCGTTGACAAATTTATATTCCGCAGGCACCATAGTCATGCTGAGCGCTTACACAGATTTCTGAAGCTTCCTGGAAATATGGAAAAGTGCCAATAAACCTCGTGTTTGTCATTCAATAATACCGACTGCAAAAATGTGCAGTGATGCCAACAAACTATTCAGTTTTGTATAAAAGGAATTTAAACAAAACAGAATTGCTAATTCCTCATTTAACACCAAAGATGCATGTGCAGTTTCAGCGAATTCAGCCGGGCTACTCGAGGACAGCCAGGCTCTCGGGCGGCAGGTTGACGTCGCCTTGTGACAACACGCGGTGCAGGTATGCCGCCGTCGCCCGCCGGCCTTCTCGCATGCGCCAGACACGCAGCATGGCGAAGACACGCTCCACATGCCCGCGGTTGTTCTCCTCCGCCTGGTCCAGCTGCACGTCGGAGAGGCCAAGAGCCAGGATGCCCAGCTGCCTCCAGGTGTGACCCACGCCCCGTGCCAGGAGCATCAACTGTCTCTCTGTCACCAGCTCTTCTCCTGCAGACCCACACCGATCAATCACACACGAGTTGACATTCGCCTCCCATAGTGCATAACACCTGTAGCTTGCCGCCAATATTTATAGTAAAATGAGTTATTGCAAATTTCATCAGGTTTATCTAGCAGGTTAATAATACAAAGTTCACACATGTCAGAGGAGCATCTTAAGGCTGATTTACACTTCTGCATAGAATCTATACCATCTGTTGCCGTGTACCCTACACCTTAGCCTACGCTGTAGCCTGACACGCACCTCCCCAGAGATGTGACTACAGGCGTCCCATGTTAGGGAAATATTAAAATGTAGACTTAACATTAAATACTGAGCACAAGTAATATTTAGAATTAGTGCAGGTCCTGGGTGGTTCTGTATAGGGTTCAGTATAAACTAAGGTTAAGACTATATTCATTTAAAAAGACCAAGTAAAATCTCTAAGATCCATGGTATAGTTTTGGTGTAGACCACCTATGGAGACGAACCATGAAGCACAGCTTGCTAGCGTCTCCGGAAGCTTCCTGATGTACCACTGATGGACGGCACCATCTCACGTTATCGTTGCACAGAAAAAGAGCCTCATCACTGGGGTCTACAACCAATAAATCTGCACATCAGGATCCATACAGATACACTTTTGTGATTTAACCTCTTAGTCTCAAAAGTAATACTACAGACAATGAACTGGAATGTGTTGAAATTTTAAATGGAAATTTCGCAGAAGAAGACACCTTTACGATTTATTTGAATTATGTAGCTGCAAAATTCACTGTTTTATTATGAGTTAATTCCAAAACAAAGACACTGAGAACGTAGGTGGAAACCTTGTGAGGCAATTCGGCACGCAACCCGCCTGGCGCCCGGGAGGCACTTACGCTCCATGCGGAGCCGTTTGTTGGCCACATTTTCTTCATATCCCTCATTTCTTCTTTTGGTCTTTCTGGATCCTGGACAAGAGATATGCGGAACGTCAGAGCACCACCATCAGCCATAAACAGCTCCAGACAGCATCGAGCGACCCAGGGAGTCTCCTACCTCTGGGGGTTGGCCGGCGATTCCTGAGGAATGTTAGCTTTGGGAATGTCTCCAGCATGTCTGCTTCCATCAGCATCTTCAGCATCTTCCTGCTGGAAGCACCCCCCTTCTGGATCACGCAGTCCAGCAGCTCACACACCTTCTCAGATGGGTCATTCATGGCTTTGATGCACTGATACTTTGTCATGGTCAATAGGCCGCAGGAATCAGCGTGTTGCAGCAAATGGTCAGGGTCTGCACTCAGAATGTCGATCAGCTTGGCCTTGCATTGTCGCAACAGCACACTGCCCTCTGCTGGCTGTTCTTCCATGTCTACAGCGCACACTTCAACAAATATACAAGTACAGTGCATGGATGACTGCTGCTCGAAAATTTCCATATAGATGCCGAACTGCAATTGTAAAAATGTTTTTAATGACATTTCACTGAGCCCCTTGGGAAAATCCCCCTTTCGCCCACCCCATCTTGTTCTCAATGATGCACATGAAGGTGAGAGCAAGCTTGCCAGTAAAGGGCAGCCACTCATAGCAGCACCCATGGAGCTGGGGGTTAAGGGCCTTGCTCAAGGACCCGCAGACGTGCCGAGGCCGGCCTCAAACCGGCGACCTTCTGCTCACAGGCACAGTGGCTTAACCCGCTGAGCCACACACTGCCCCCCAAGGGAAGCCTGGTGACACAGCCGTCCGCTCAGACTATTACACAGTGCGGCAGCCGAAAAGGGGAACCGAGACAAGTCACTTTCTTAGCCCATTAAGCAACAGTGTAAGATGGTATTCCGTCTGTCCAAGAGACGTATTACAAAATGATTCATTCTTAAAAATATTTAAAAGCTAGACCAGCTAAATGTACAAGTTTTTGATGTTGTGTTCTGAATTAGCAAATATGTACAAAAAATAAGTCAAGAAGCATTATTATTGAACCCACCATTATTAATACCTCTAACCAATCTATTTTTTATTGCAGATCTGATACACATTCATGTTAATGCTGTACAACAAATGATATCTTTGCGTATCTTTGATACATATCTCTAATCAGCACTCCGACATGTACCCTTAAATATTTTTCTTCTCAGTAGTTGGAAGAGTTCTCTTGTAAAAACTAAACTGCTATTTTAATATAATTCAGAAAGGACAGCAAAGTGGAGGATTTTTACCCCGTTTTACACAGGAAATCGGGTAAAAAATATATCAGACTTCCGTAGCCGTAGGAATGCACTTCAAAGTGCTTTACAGCCTGAGCCTCCCGCAGGATTTAGCGGCTGTGCTATGAAGGCGGCTGAGGCAAGCAGCCAGATTAACCCCAAATAAAAACCCAAAATGCACCAGAAATGAATGCGTGAAACGCGCGTTTCTAACCCGAAGAGCGTCGCTCTGCTTTCAAACTAGTAAATCCGGCGAGAGGAGGTGTTTACCTCTTTCATCCGTCTTTCTCTATGGCTTTGATGAAACAATAAATAAGGAAATAAAAATTCCTGCAACTCCGTACATTAAGGGCGTATCGGTACGCGCTACCGCCCCCTAATGGATCGGAGTTCAAATGTTTTCTTCGTGGTGTATAGGCCAATTTAAAATACTTACCAGCGTGTGGGTACGTGCGGCTGCCACCGTGTGGCCTGGAGTAGGGTTTGGCTGTTCGTCTCGCAGGTGATGAATGGTCATTGTTTGCCCATTATATACAGCCAGTACAATGTGCTGAAGCGTCTGTTGCCCTTATCAAGGACTGGCAGTCTGCCACGAATGATGCATTATGCTGTTTAATGGAGTAACTGATATTAGTGTAGACAGTGCAGGCATTTAAATCAGTCCAGCACGTGTCACTGAATGCGCAGTGTATTTGGTCAAGGCAATTTATTAAACATAAGTTACTGAGACCAAGGATGGCTTCCTGCTCATCCAACGGTTCCTCATAGTGTTCCTCATAGTTCAGGTGCACCTGTCAGACTGTATCAACTGCATCAGGATGTCTCTTCAGCTGGGCATTGTCGGAGTTTCTATTCAGAAACAATTAACCTCACCTGACTGATGATATTCAGGTGAAGTTGAAGGAGATCTATGACTTTGGCCTTAGAAAGTGTAAGCAGAAGGACATTTTGATTCCTAGACCATGCTAACATGACGAATGCCCTCACAGGTCTTTGTGAAGACATTGTCCTGTCAGCTTCTCCATGACGATGCTGCTCCTTAAAACCAAGTGATTCAAATTGCATCCACCACACCCAGTTATGCAAAGTGACTGTACAAATTCTGTGTCATGTGACAGTAAACTGAGCCATTGTGGGGTATCATTGCTGCACTGTGACCTGTGGGCCCTTCATGGCACACAGTCCTCAAGCTCGTTACCGCGTGCTGTGTGCACTTGCCCACACAATCCACACAATACCCAGTCTCTTCCAACAGAATTTCATAAGGTGCTTGTTGAACACACAATATGTGAAGGCTCCTGCATGTCAAAGGGTCTCCTGTATATGAATGTGACAGTGAATGTGTGCTGATCCTAGTATTATACAGGTCTGATCCTCTTGTTTGGACTCTGAGATATATCCTTAAACTGTACTCTGTGTTCCTTTAAACAATACTCTGATATTTATCCTTAAACAGCCCCCTTTCATGTACCCATACACAACACTCTAACACAGTGGCGGTTCGAGCTTGTATGGCTCCCAGGACAAACCCCCCCTTCAGCACTCTCGACCAACAAAAATGATGTGCCCATCTCACACCCCCATCCACCCCGCCAATATAAAAGCACTATTCAGCACTGTCATTTTTATGAAGACATTTGAAATGATATGAATTAATAATGATAAAATGTAAAACTATATAAATATAAAAACATATACAAAAAGATCCACGCAAATCAAAAAAATAAATAACAAAGACAAATGTTGTAGCCACACGTAATATTATATTTGATTACATGTACAGTATTATACTCATAAAGAGATGAAATAGCTGCATGCCTTTATCTTTTTCACGTTTCTCCTCCTCTTCCTTCCTTTTTTCTAAACTGGGCAGCTTAAGGCTCTGCCCTTTTTAAAATCCATTTGTGTTAATTTGGCACCTGAGCGTCAATACACAATACATTTATATTATTGTTGATGATATTGCACAAACCAGAAAAAAAATGCAACCATATGTGTGTGAAACTATATATTTACAGTATTATAAATAAATTGTGGTTTATTTGGTAGCATTTCATAGTATGACTTGGTTTTACTCATTGCATCAGCATTGTACAAAGTTAGAGCTGTGCTGTTTGGTAGATTCTCTCGCTCCCCTTACTTTGGGCTTCCAGTGGGGCGACCTGAGGTCAGTCCAGCCCCACCCTCCTCCCCAGTTCATACTTCTGATTGGCAGCCTGCCTATCTCATAAACTAGAATCAGGGCACCCACTCAAACTGGGTTAATTGACCCATATGGTGATATGATATCATTGGCATGACATGCAAATCAGCAGTAGAAAACCAATTGCGCAAATGTCATGATTCTGATTCTAATGTTTTTTTCCTCTTGTGTGGGCGCCCCGTTCCGCCCCCGGCAGGATGCTGCCCTGGGTGATTGCCCATGTGTCACACCTGATCCACCCCCTCCTCGTGAGCATGCAAAGACACAGCTGGCAAACATTAGCACAGACTACTTAACTCAGTGTGATCAGCATATCAACGCGAGGTGTTGTTAGGTCTGGTATCCCATCCCCGAGCCTCCCCGCTGGCAACCTGGTTGCCGATTCCCGACTACACTACTGCCTGTCCCTTCTCTGCTTGTTCGCCCAAAGCACCAAATAAAAACTGACTGTTTCTCAAGTCTGTGTTCGGAGCTCTGTCTGTTACACCATGCCCCATGTCGCCCATACCTAAATCTGCCAGTGCTCTTGATATGTATCCAAAACAGCACTCTGATATGTACCCTTAAACAGCACTCTGATGTGTACCTTAGACAGACCTCTCATATGTACCCTTAAACAGCACTCTGATGTGAACCAATATACAGACCTCTCATATGTACCCTTAAACTCTGATGTGTACCCTTAGACAGACCTCTCATATGTACCCTTAAACAGCACTCTGATATGTACTCTTCACCAGTATTCTGGTATGTAGCTTTAAACACCCCTGACATATATGCCCTTAAACAGAACTCTGATATGTAGCCTTCAACAGTATTTTGATATATACCCTTAAAAAATACTCTGGTATGTACCCTTGAGTAAGTCCTCATATACAGTCTATACCTTTAAATGCAATCCCTGCATTGCGTCAGTCCCCTGACAGTGAAAGTACTTTTCCAGGCTCTGATGTTCACCTCTGTGCCCTGCTTTCATGTTTGCTTGTGTGAAGTACAGTTTCCTATCTGGCACAGAACATGACCCAGAGATAATGGCTTTTCTCTCACATCACTCCAAAGAGCTTGATGGGCAGGCTGGGTCTAGCTGGACGGGATTCATCATTGCTAAAGATGGATGTTGCTTCTCCTATGTCTGCCTGGCCAGGCTTCTCACATTGCTTTTTCAGTTCCACTGTGTTCTTTCAGACTTTTGGCTCATAGTCAACCCACAGCTTCTCCTACTCCTACAGGTGGCCGTAACACTGGCCAGAGACAACCATAACTCACAGAGTTCCCTGTGAGGGACCCAAGAGACATCCACACTTCCTAGAATCCTCTTTGAGGGACCCTTCTTGAGTTTTAAGTGGTGTTCTTAGCAGGTTCGTATCAGCTGGATCAGCTCCGACTCCTGTTCCTGCTAACTGAACATGTTGGGACTGGTTGTGTAATCCTCAGTTCACCAAGCTGCCATGAGAAATTCCATCAAAAAAGGAACGTAGCAGCAGATCATATCAACGTGATGTCACCTCAGACGTTTATGAGTGCGTTGATGGGAAGGACAGCTTGTCTGCTCCACCTGCGTCTGTAGGTACTCCAACATCCGTCACATTCACCCCAGTGATGACTCATCCCAAATGACCTGCATGCCACTTCCTGCAAACACCGCATTCTCGTTGGATGATGCTGCAGGGAAAGGCATCGTGTGAGTGGATGTACAGTCTTTCTTCTGGGAATTGCCGTGGAAGTAGTGCTGTAAGAGGTTCACACACTTTTCAGCCTGTGAACCACGTGTTTACAGAATTCATGGGGCAGAAATGGGCAGTGTTTCAAATAAATGTATTTAAAATACGTATTTAATTACTTTTGATTATTTTGGAATTTGTATTTTGCTGGATGGAAAGAAATCAGCTGTAGTTTGTAACAAAATACTTTGAGAGATTGTATTTTATGTATTTAAAATATCTAAAATACTTAATAAAATGCCATTTTATTTATTTTCTGTCAAGAACCTTCATCAGCAGGTTTACAGACTTTAATACAGCCCATCACTGACTTTGGCTAGACGCAAGAAATCACGTGACACACCCTGTTGGGTCCAGCTTGCTCAATGTGAATTTCGTTCCCATGACCAGTAATCCAAGGAAAGAAGCTGCTTTTGCGAACGGTGCAAATTGCAGTAAGGTAAAGAATGTAGTAAGATATACAATCAGATATTGCTCACTGAATGTCAGTATAGGCCAGAAAAAGTCATTAGCAAACACCTGTGCTGTGCTGTGTAACTTGTGAATCGACGCGCTATCCTGCAGTGGCATTTTAGTTAATTCCAACAGGCATGCTCAGGCAGTGGCATCTTGTGGTTTGTCGTATATAGAAGCCTTCATTAATGATAAAGCAGGCTGGCTACTTTTGCTCCTGAGGACAAAATTAAATTTGTTAAACATAGGAGTTTTTATAGCCACTGAGCCCGTGTAAAAGGGAGAACCGACTGGTGAACTTGACGTTGCATATTATATGCGTCACAGCCGCTGGTCCGTTTTTATTTTTTGAGTGCATGTTTAAAAAACAGTTTCTTTGAGTGCGTGTTGGGCACCATACTGTAAGACAAAGCGGGAAATTCACGCATTATGATCATTTAAGAGAGCATTGTTGTGCCTCCTTGCGCGTGCACATGCGCACACCGGCACCCAAATTTTGTGGGAAAAACTGTGTATAAACTAATAGTCTAAGGGTCCCACAGAACCACCCCCCAAACCGCTGTCATGGGTGCAGCCTGTTGAGCTCACATTGTTACCAATGTTTCAAAACTCATTTTTCATTTGACGATTAACACTATAAGACATGTGAATCACAAAATTATTATTATATTTAAAGTTAGAGAAAGCTGTAAATTTTGTAAATATTACACATTACTAGGGCTGTAACGATACACACATTTGTCGTGTACCATTAGTGTACATGTATTTTTGTATTTTCAAATTGCTCGTATTTTAACTAAATACATTTCTCACACCAGTATTCTGTACTTAAATTTGTTACATTTGATGAACAAGTATTTGTTGAACAAGTTACTTTTTGATGCATTTGTGCCCATCTCTGTCATGGGGCATTATGAGCGTGAGCCACTGAGACAGCACTTGCTGTGGTGGCTTGGGGCCCTCGATGGGGTCCAGCTCCTGACCCCTTATGGAAGTCTGATAAGAGTGGTGAACCAACTTTTTTTTTTTTTACACCAGAGAGTGAGTGTGATGCTTCCTTCATCCTGTTAAATTTGACTCATCTTCAGTGGGAGCCTCTCTGTTTCTTAGTTGTCTGGAAGGAGGTCCCAGTCTTCCCAGAAGCCAGACAGTGACTTACACATTGACCCACCCACTCGTGTACATGTCTCCCATGAGCCTGCCTTACAGAGAACAGGGAAGAGCAAAAACACATTTGGGTGGCAGGGCACACCTGGCAGGTGAAAAGCTGCATTGTCATCATTGGTGCACCAAATCACGTGACCAGGTCACCCCGCCTACTCCAGTCCTACACACATATACAGGCGCACTGAGCGTGCTGACTGTTACCAAGCTGCCCTGAAGGAGTAGCACGCCGTGGAAGAAAATCTGGAGCCTGGGATTTGTGGGAGAGACAAGAAGCCACAAAGAATCACAGCTCCACACACCTGAAAGCAAAGCAGCAAGAGTAAAACAATAAAAGCAAAAATCGGATCACTTACTAAAACCAAAGGTAAGTTTGCCAGGGACTTCATCAACCATTTTCCACTTCAGGACAAAAAGGAGTGAAGTTAGGGCAGCTGCAGTCACTGACACTCCCTGTTTCTGGTGCTCCAAGCTGAGACGAGGAACTTGTGGTGAACATGCCGGTCCAGAATATCAAGTTACACAGAGTTTATACTATGACTGGGATATTAATGTCTACAGAGTATTAGTCCATATAACAAGGGGAATATTAATGTTTTCTCTGATGACTGCAGTACTTGTCTGTAGTGTGGTTTCAGTATTAATCTCTAGATTGGCTGTAATATTAGCCTGTAGTGTGGTTTCAGTATTCGTTTATACACTGGCTGCAGTATTAGCGTACAACCTATGCTAAATCTGAATAGTGTCCACCGAATGCTGAAGAAATACTCTGTTCGATCATCCATGACACACAGGTGGCCATTGTGATGATGAACTTTGCTTCAGGTAAAGGGCCAGGAATCCAAGATCAATAAACAGTGTCAGGATCTGTCAGCGGACATCAAAAGGCAAGCTACCTCGCGATGGGTTTGCTGCCAAATGTGATTATCATGCGAGTGCCGTTAATGTGGGCTGCTTACGGAAATGGCCTGCCTCTGGGAGCTCTCCACTGTAAGGCGGGGCGGGCTCTGCTGAGCTGCTCCCCGTTAACTCACCCACACTGACATGCTCCTCCCACAGCCGTCCCTGGGCTTACTCCTTCTATGGGTGCTTGCCTGCTTAGCTTTCCTGCTATTGAATATTAATATCACCGGGAAACAGGGCAGGGTGCTGTTAATTAGGTGGGGGTGGGTTGTTAATTAGCACCACTTTAAGCAAACTGGGGGTTGCTTTTCTGAAGTGTATCCTTTTATGAGTTTGGTCCATTGTCAGCCATCAGATGTCTATCAGCATGTAGCGTGTCCCGCCAGCATCAAACTGGCCCATGTGTCCAAATTTCACTGTTGTTTGTTTCTAAGGATGTCTGTCCTCTATTGGACACACCCCACTTTCCCAAATGGCACCACACCTGTACCCCACCTTTCATCATGCTGAGCCCACATGGTGGTGTCATGTAGCCATTTCATGCTCAGCGCAGAGGGTTAGGCTGGCACCCCCTCCAGGCAGATGTGGAAAGCTTTGGCGGCCTGTGGCTTTGGACAGGAGCGTCTGGTCAGGCCTGCTCACTGCGTTTCTATTACAAATTAGTCTTGATATTATTGACAATTACGTTTTGCACAATCTGTGCATAACAGACGCTTCACAAGTATTTTACTTACCACACTCAACTTGTACATTTATTTGAAAAATGCAGAGTGATTTGTACAAATATATAAACATTTTCCTGAACAAACTTTGTACAGTTTAGATGGGTACATATTAGATGGGTACGTATCACAAAAAAAAATACTGGCATTCGATGAACAAAAAATGTATGGGCTTTCGCCCAGTCATTAACGGAAAAAGCTAAATCACAAACATTAAGGACAAAATATTCATTATTAAGCACCAATGTAATTAACGTTGTATCCATTAACCCTCTGCCCAGGGCTTTAGTGGCCTCAGGCCATAATTTTCTCTCCCGTGTAAGACTTTAGACTAGGGATCGTAAGTTTACACTCTTGATCTAATCAAAGCAAGCAGCTGAATATTACAGTCAGATCACAGTTGGAGTAGCGCTGGCCGCTATACCTGTTATAATTTCCCGTACGCTATTAATCGTTCATATATCACCATTTTTTGTTCATGGAATGCCAGTATTTTTCAGTCAGGGTTTGCTAGGACAGATATTACAGCCACTCAACTATAACTAGAGATATCGGATTTCGTCAACTACGATGAAATTATATATTCGCAGTCATACGTACCAATCTAATACGTTTCTGCCACCATTACCCATGCCATCGCGCAAAGTCAACAGGCCTCCGATTAACTGAGAAGCTGATTAGTTTGCAGGAAATCGGTCGCGATGAAGTAACTGTGCCTGGGTTTCATACATTAGCGCCCCCTAGCGGTACCGGAGCTAAGGGCTTCAAAACAGCGTGAGGAAAATGAAAAACACGCCGCTGGATTCACGCGTGTCACATGATCCACAAACGCGCTTTTAGCCGGTTGAACATTTGAAAATATGTTGTCACAAACATAACCATGTGCAAACTGAGGAATCTGTACAAATAGTCTGTTCAGGCAAATGTTCATATATTTGTATAAATCATTTCGTATTTTTCAAGCTAAAATTTACAAGACACGAGAGGTGTTTGTGCGTGGATAGTAAATAACATTTGTGAAGTGTATGTTACACACAGGTCATGCTACATACATTTGTAAATAAAACCTCAGACTAATCTGTCGCCATAGATTTGTAGTATGGGAAATTCATGATAAAGGTGCGTAAAATGCCCCTCCCCCGGCCCCCCACTCATGGACACACAGACGTTTCCTTTCAAAGGAATCTGCCTTTTGGTTATTCAGGCCAGTTTTCCAGGGAGTGGGGGAAATGAAAGCATTTCTTGTGCCGGGAAAAACTCCTGCATGTGACAGGAAGCTCTCTCTGTGCCTCATTCCTGGGGGGGGATGGTTAACATCTAGGGAGCACATATTGCGTGATGTCAGGAGCGGGTCCCTGCTCCACTCAGGGCCACAGGCTTTGCTGGGTCGCGCTGCAGCCTGTGTTTGCGGTGTTAGCCACCTAGCCTCATGCCCCGCCTCCCCGACCTGTGGCCCGCCTACCCCGACCAGGGTCACTGGTGCTGCTAGCCGTGGGTCTCTCATTTCTGAGGCCCCACTCAAAACGTCACTTCGGGAACACGATCTCTTCATGGTCACATAATGTTATTGTTAGCTAATGAGTACAGGCAGGAGATGGTAGCTAGCTAGCTGGTTAGTGGAACATGCTGCTTCAGCATCTTCTAAATAAGGAACGTGTTTGTTTAATATTTAGTGTAGTGACTGTGTGTGGTTTGAGTGCTGATCATGGGGTCAGGGAGGGCGCCCCACCGTTTGCTTGCCTGATGTGTGCTCTGGGTACTGCTGGCTTTGTTATTAAAGGACAGCTGTTAACGACACGCCTCTGCAGGCTTTGAAGGCTTTCTCAGCCCCACCCTTCCATAATGGTAACAGTGCCCCTCTGCTCTCCCTTGTGTCCAGGCCCTACAACTGCAGAGATGGAGGCCAGTCCGTTTAGCCGCCGGCAGTGGGCTTCACAGTCACTGAGAGTCACCGCCAAGGAGATCTCCCTGGTGGGCGTGAGGGGGAGGAACAGCGCCATCGCCGACCGCTTTTCGAAGTGCGTGTCCTCTCATTGCCTCCTCTTCTGTAACTTCACACCAGCCCCGCTAACACCTCTGCAGGCCTCAGGAACCCTACCACTGAGCCCCACCCTAATTATAAGGCTCCTGCATGTAGTATGGAAATCATTGAGATGTTTGGAAGACTGTAGATCATCACCATGTGGCTGATTATTTCATTGCCGGTGCCAGATCCTGGACTGTGGCCTGCCTGTGAGCTGAAGTCTGCACCATTTTCCCTCCCCCGTATAATATAGATGTATAGTACAGATCCACCCCCCCCCCCCCCACCGCCGCCCACCCCATGTTGGCATAGCTTTCCTGACAGTAACCTGCAGGATATGGTGCCAAAAGAGAGCGCCACCTGCTGAGCTGGATTTGCATCATGCGTGACACCCCACACTTTCTGCGGCCAAAGCAGACTCTGCATATGCAAAACAGAAGCAGCATTTATCCATTTTAAGCTGCATTTTTGTTGAAGTGCTTGTTGTACCGCTGCAGTCCAGCAGAGGACAGCACTGATCAGCACACTGCAAAAAAAATGTGTCTTTAGGCAGATGATTTAAGAACCAGACAGCCTCACAGCTTATGGTCTTCTCGCTTCAGAATGGGATTAAGAAGGGGCGGGGCTGGGGGGGGCTGGCTTAAGGCACAATCCTCTCAGGTCTTCAGTGAATCTCCCTTTTTTCAACTCTGTCTTCCTTATTTCTCCTCCTTCATACCTCAGATACCAAAAGGCTGCAGAAGAGGTGAACTGGGACAAGAGGAAGGCAGTAAGTATTGCTCAGATGGCAACACAGGGGACACTGCATGCTGGGAAGGGAGGCGGGGTCAGTCACAGGAGCACCTCACGCATCAGTCTGATCTGGCCTCAAGCAGGCAAACCTCATTTCTCATAAACTCACACCTTAAGCAATCATTTGTTCATTTTTAGATTGTCAGATTTCCTGCATAATTTTTGTTCCTGCTTAGATTTAAACTTGCAATACACATTATTTCCACTTTCTAGATTTTCCTGGAGTTTTATACAAACATTAGGATGCTTAAAACACAATTCAGTATGTATGCAAAGTATTTTATATTTTAAAAGGATTTGCCTGTTATCTGCTTCCTTTTCCATAAACTGTTTGTGTGTGAGTTACAATAGGCAGCCTGTATTTTAGGAATCAAAGAAATTTCCAGACCGCAGCACACCATGGGCCACGCTGTTATGCAAAAGGATTTTCTAGAGATCTTTCATAGTGTCTTCCCTCTGAGGGAGTCTGATGTAGATGACTGCATCAAATGTGTTAACAAAGCTGTCATTTTGACACGTAAGAGAGGTTTCTAAGACAGGAACTGTTAATATCTTGAAATTGCTAAGATGACAGCCAGAGACCATTTGAATGGATGAAGTCAGGAAAAGTTCAAATAAGGGAAAACGTGAAAGTTGTTTCACAAGGTAAGCTCTACCTCATGAAGTGAGTGCTAATGAAAAAAGCCTTTAGCCGACAGCAAAGAGAGATCTGTAGGCAGGTCATGTGACCGTGGCCGTGCACTGAGGGCAGAGTGTCCCCTTGGAGTCCCTGATCCTCACTTAGGCTCCCTAATCTGCAGGTAATCCTTGTAGATTAGCATTAGCCATAGCATCAGCATGCTCGTCCAGGATCGAGAGGGCAGCTAGCAGGGGGCAGCATGGAGGTACAAGCTCCTGGAGCCCTGGCCGCATTGCAGGGACGAGGTCTGACCTGAGGGCTTTTATCTTCTGGGCTTGTTGGTTTAAAGCACTGGCTATGTGCAATAGGGTTAGGGTTAGTCTGCGCAGTAAGTGGTTAAGTGCTTCTGTCTTTTTAACCCCACACCCTCCACGTAGGAGCTTTTGGGAGTAAGACAAGCGTGTGATTGTCTCTCTGCGGTTCCTGTCACCCGTCAGAGGACCGCCATGCGGCAGCCGGGTCCGCCCCCCCGACCTTCATAGCTACGGTTCTGAATTTGCTTCTAGGCAAATGCGCCAAGAGGCTCATGCAGTCCACAGACAGGGAACCCATTCAGAAGTCGGGCCTCTGCCTTAAAAGCATTTGCATCCCAGAAAGGCCGAACTCCAGCCTCATATAAGATCCCCCCCCCATGCAGACACTGTACGCATGGAGCTGCTCTCAGAAGGTGCGGGCATGGAGCTCCTCACTCGTCTTGATTCCTTCTCACTGGAGATCTAGTCGTACTGCTTCCCACTTCCTGCCCCGGTTGTAACTCTGAAGGAGCATGACACCATGGAGAAGCTGAAGAAAGATGGAGTTTCCAGAAACGTCTTACAGATTCCTCTTTCTCTTTGACAAAAGTTCTTTACAATTCAGGTCTTGGGCAGCGAAGGGTTAAACGTTTTCCCAAAATGTATCATTTCCTGCATTGTTCCTGTTTTTTTTTTTTTTTTCTGCGCTTCCTCCTCCCCTCCCCCCTCCCCCCCACGACTCTGGGGGGTGGGCGAGCCGTCCCACAGACCTTCCCTAACTGCAAACATCTGGCAGAGCTTTGCTCATTTCTACGGAGGCGGACGGAGCAGGACGCCGGAGCCGCCACGACCCTGCCAGGTTTCATGCTTCTCCGTAAAAGCTGAGCTCTCTCTGCCCGCTTGCTGTGTTTGCTGTCATGTCATGTCCTGTTTTCTGCTGGTGGAGGCGAGCGTGTGTGGACCTGCTCACTCCAGCGCGCGTTTAGTTTGTGTGTGGCCACCTCGTCCTGTATAATTGCTGATATATAACTTATGGGGGATTTCTAGAACGAATTGCAATGGTTCTCATTAAAGAATGTGGGCAAATGGCAAAGGTGGCACTTTGAGTGGAATGGATGGCAAACTGTTGTATCGGCATGGTCGGCGTGGAGATGGTCTGTTGCTTTTATTTCCAGTACTTTGCTCACTGCTTATATTAGGGCCTGCTGCTGCTGTTTGAAAATGCTTTATGGACTCCCTGTCTTTAGAAACACAATGAGGTCCTCAAATGTTTATCTTTACAATCAATGAGTTCCTCAGAACTGCAGATTTACAACTAATGAGCTCCTGAGAAACGCAGCTTTCTGACCAGCGAGGTCCTCAGAAACGCAGGTTCCTTGCCCCACGCCAGTGGCGTCTCTCTCCCCTGGGGCTTTACTTTCTGTTCGTGAGAATTGGCCAGATTGTGCTGTTGGCATGATGGAGGAGGGAGTTTGGGGTGATGGTGGCATGACGCGGCGTGATGCCCTCATAAGCGGCCATTGCTCCCCGTGCCTTTGCACCTGCTTTTGGGGTCTGTGCCGTCATTCATTCGCCAAACCAGTTGGTGTCCTTGGGGATTGTGTAACCTGGTTGTTCATTTGTTTCCTCTGGTAAAGTGAGAGACCCAGCACTCATGATGCCGTATTCCTGATCCAGGGTCCCCACGCCATGTTCCCGATGCCATATTCCTGATCCAGCATCCCCACGCCATGTTCCCGATGCCATATTCCTGATCCAGCATCCCCACGCCATGTTCCCAATGCCGTATTCCTGGCACCACATTCCACTTCTGCATTCCCAGCTGACTATTCCCATTTCCATGTTCCCGACTCTGCGTTCCAACACTGCTTTACCAGTCCTTTGTTCCTGACCCAGCGTTCCCAACTTCACATTTCAACTGTATTCCTGATCCCATGTTCAAGACGCGGCATTTCCGACACGGTGTTCCCAATCCTGTGATCCAAACACCGCATTCCCGCTCTCACACATTCCACTGCGTTCTTGATGCTGCCTTCCCAGATGATCTGTTTCCGATATCACATTCCTGATTCTGTTTCCGAACCCAGCGTTCCCATGTGAACTATCCCACCTGCCAGTTGGCAGTGGGTGCTGATGCCTGCACTCCTCTAATTCCTGCTTTCTGCCAGCAGGTGGTGGACAACCTCTCCCCCAACGTCTGTGGCGGTAACCTGAGCGTGCTGAGGAGGCACTGGGAGGAGCTCCCTTGTGCAGAGTCACCGCCCTTGGCTTCGCCCCCGAAACCCCAACACGAGCAGGAGGAGGAGGAGGTCTTCATGGAGCGGGCCCAACAATGGGTACAGGTGGTGGCAGGCGCCAGCCGGCCCCCTGTGGTACCCAGCTCCCCCACCGACATGCCTAGTGTGCCGCTCAACAGCCTGAAGATGATGTTTGAGAGAGGGGGAGGCACGCCGAACAGGGTGAGTCCTTGACCCCCTCCTCCCTAACCCTCCTACCCCACTCTCTGTGATGGCAGTGGGGACATGAATGTGTAGCATGTCCTTTCAGCAATGTCCACCTGCTCTTAGGAGACCTCCCTCCTGCACACACAGCATGACACACCAACCCCATTTGAGTGGGAAAGCAGAATTGCATCTAGGGGTCACATGGTATATATAACATGTGGCATGTCCTAGATGCCCCATGTTCCCAGATTGTGTTTGGATGCACTGAAATGCAGCCTCAGGACAGGATGGAAGCAGGATATGGTCAGAGGTCAGACCGTGTAATGGGGTTTGAAGGTCTGGGCCATGTTCCTCTGGAATACCGCACTCACGGCTTGCTGTGCTGACCGGCGTCTGTGATGCTCTCCTGGCTTTTCAGGGTGAGGTTGGGGGAGGGGGGTGCAGAGGGTGACCTGTGAGGGCAACTCCTTTCAGCCTCCACCTCCTCTCAGTCCTGGTTCCCCACCATGAATCCTGGCTTTGCCCACATCATGTGACCTTTGTCAGCTGACAGGAAATGCCAGAGGCAGCTTAAGGACAGACAGCAGGGTGAGGCCAGCTGAACCCTCCCCTGTTGAGAGTGTACAGGCCCGCGTACATGTGCACACGTGTGGGCTACATACTCACTCACCCCACTTGCACACACACACGTACGCACACACACACATGCACGCACAGCCCCGTGTGGACACCTGGAAGCAGGAATGATGTGATAGGAGAGGTATGCACCCGTCAGCTCCACTCCCCTTACACTCCATTCTTCTGCTCCATCAAAGCCTCTCTCCTTCTCCCTCTCCCTTTCTCCCCTTCTGTCTCCCCCTTTCTTCTTTCTCTCTCCCTCCCACTCTCTCTCCCCCTCTCACCCTCCTCCCCAGTCCCTCGGCCTTTCTCCCTCCCCCTGCTTTCTGCCTGAGCCCTCAGGCGGAATGAGCCATCCTTTGCATGCCCGCCTGATCAGCTCGCTCCCCCAGGCCTGTGCCGTCCTGTCAGCCACATGCAGCAGCTTGCTGGAAAGTGGCTGGCTTACCGCGTACTCTGCGTGCCTGGGGGCCGCGGGGCGGGGCTGTCTAGGCCGTGCCCTGAGTGGCGCGTGTGTGTCATGCTGGTGTCGGGTTACCGCAGCTCCGCTGAGGCCCTTTGTGCTACATTCTGTATCCCGTCTTCCTGCATGACCTGCGGCGCCCTGGCTGGGACATGCTAGCATGCGCTAGGATGTTGCGTTACACTTAAACAACAGATAATGGATCCCAAACATGTTTAAAATCACAGATGTCTCTGAAGTCTGTGAAGGGCTATTTTATCTCTTCATTTTTAAAACCATGTTCTCCCACTATCTGCAGACAAGCTGTCTTTCTGGCTCTTTAATGTTCGATTAGCTAAACACCCCCTCAGGAAATGAATTTTGGGTAAATAGTCGCACAAAGTGAAACGGACCACTTAACTCTTCACATCTACAGAACCTTTACCTGTTTTTGTCCATATATCTTAACCTGTCCAAGCCTCCCCCAGTGGCGTAGCTGGTCAGTGGGTGGTGCTGTTGCCTCACACCCCAGAGCCGTGTGTATTGATGGAGCAAGACCAGCACCCCTTGCTGTTAATCCAGCTCTAGCTGGACGTTTATCAGTCTATCAGCGATGCCCCTCCATGGCCCCCTGTTTGCTTCTGATCTGCCTGAGCTCTGAGACGACTCCTGAAGAATTGGGGGTGCATTCCTTTATTCTGTGGGTATAATTGCTCTCAGCAGGTACCAGGGAAGGGGTGCTGTCTCTCAGGCTGTGCACTCTTCAGTTTGGGCTGGGACCCTCATCAGTCAGCTGTGCTTCACCCGCAGAGGTCGCTAATACCCTCCCCCCACACATACAGCCAGCAGTAATTAATGCAATGCCACACAAACAAACCGACAGGAGACCTGCTAAGAGGCTTACCCCCCATTAGCATGTGCTTCCTTGCTTTGCTCCTGGGAGCCAGACAGCAGGCCTGATTCACCCCGCACCCCTTACCTCTCTCCTGAGAATTACCCCAGGAAGTGGCTTGTATTTCTTTACTTATAATTCTTATGCCACACTAGAATGGTTAAGTAATGCCAGGAATTCCAGCAGGACCTACAGGAAATGGCTGTAAGCTCCAGGCTCCGACTTGCTGAGCCTATTAAGACTCCCTTAGGTGTGAGAAACAGCAGGATTTTGGCAGGAGGGGTAAAATAGTAAAAGGGTGGATGCCGAGCTTAATGTAGCTGGCAGTGCTCCATGCTGGAATCTTCTGGTACAGAGGTCGGAAGGACGTGATAGACTGGTATTAGTAAAACTACTGCCATTAATCCTTACTGATGAGGTCATTCTTTTTTGGCCAGGTATCCAAAGAACCTGTGAGGGCCAGCATCTTCTCAGAGGACATGGATCATCTGGATGACAAAGGTACGAGGGTTAGGGTACAAGGGGTGCAGTGGAGGAGGCAGGGGAGAGTTACACAGGAAACACTTTAGCAAACGTTTACAGGTGTACGTATGCGTGCCCCTCACCCCTGCCCCAGGCCTCCTGGAGCGGCCGGCGTCCCCCAACCGCCTGGAGAGCACGCCGCTGCGGGATAGGATGGCCAAGTACCAGGCAGCCGTGTCCAAGCAGGCACCACCATCCTCTGGGCAGAGCGTGAGTGGCTGAACACTTCTGTGCCCGTGTGTCACATGACTAGTCGGAGGGCTGTGTGTCTAGGTATCACCAGACTAGCTTTGAACATCACTCAGCACAAGCCTTGGTCATATACCTAAAACTGCTTAACAAGGCGAATGCTGCAAACGCTGGACGAGTCCTCTGGACTGGCCTGGTGTCAAGTGTCCACAGCTCGGTAACAGTATTGCACACTATTACTGAAGCTGCACAGGGTTTTCACAACTGGGCCATCCTCCATGTATCCTGATGTCCTGATGATTCATAAAATGTCCCTGATTTGTTCTAGATTGAAATGTCCTCAACTGTCCCTGACCCGTCCCTGGTTTGTCCCCCGTGTCTGCAGAGTGATCCAGTGGAGCCTGAGGTCCGCATCCATTGCATAAAGCAGAAGGAGAATGTTCCCCCTGACTTCACCAGTACGGTGGGCATCCAGGTTACATGACCACATATCATAACATTAGCAGATTTACTGGGGAAACAAGGGTTCAGGGTGCTCAGTACCATAACTGTGTATATGCATGCTAACAGACACCCTCCCCACCTTCCTCAGGACCCGACTTCTGGCCCCAGCAGACAGGCCTGCTCCACCATCGAAAGCAGCACCGGTGAGTGTCGGGGGTGACTGGGGAGCAGGAGTGACGCACCCCCTCCTGTCTATGTGTGGGCATCGCCTACAGCAGTCATTTCCTGTTTTTCAGCAGCTCCAGCGGTTGTGTCAAACTGCAGTGCTGGCTCCCCGCTGGGCCTGTCACATGAGCACAGCCAACCCCGGACACCCAGGGCAAGTCCTTCCACAGTCCCGTGTGCCTTTTACAGCCTAAGTTAAACACTCAAGTAGAGCAGGCATGAGGTTGCATGTCATTAATGGAGTGTCTGTGTGTAGAAATTCCACTCGGCCACGTGGGAGACCTGTGTGAGCTGCCTGAAGACGGTGTATCCCCTGGAGAGGCTGGTGGCCGCTCAGCAGATCTACCACAGCGCGTGTTTCCGCTGCTCCCACTGCAGCACCAAGCTGAGGTGGGGGAGGTAAAGATCATTGCATTTTTCTGGGAGAGGAATCACACGGTTCTAACGTTTCTGTTTATCTTTGTCGCCCTCTGGTGGCCAGCCTTGGGAACTACGCCTCCCTGCACAACAACGTTTACTGCAAGCCTCATTTCAACCAGCTGTTCAAGGCAAAGGGTAACTATGATGAGGGTTTTGGTCACAGACCTCACAAGGAGCTATGGGCCCCCGTCAGCGAGGGCGGTGGTGAGGACACGGCTGAGAAGGAGGAGATGTCAAAGTCCAAGGATACTCTGACAAGCCTGACAGTAGAAGAGTCACCTCTGGCCAAGGTCAACATCTTGGCTGCGTCCCTGGAGACGTGTGCCCAGATGGTCCCCGAGCCAGACTGGCTGGGCCCAGACAGAGCACTGGAGACAAGGCGGCTCAAGGTCTCCTGGCCACCATCTACCGAGGACGAGAAGGTTCCGGGAGGGGCTGGAGTGGCTGTGGAGGAGGGTGCCATGAAGCCCAATCGAGCCAAGTGGCCCCCCAAGACCACAGCCAAGGAGTCCCTGTCGGCACACAGCCCTGAACGCACTGAGCTCACTAACCTGCGCCGGTGCTCGTCCCTGAAGGAGCGCAGCCAGCCATTCTCCCTGGCCAGGCCCAGCCCCTTCCCTGCCTCTGCCCCCAGAGAGCCACGGTGCCTACGGGTGGGTCTGCCGGAGAGGCAGGGCTCACCTGAAACAGGATCACCCACAGCCACATCCCACAGTAGGGAAGAAATTGCCTCGGACATACCGGATGAGGAAACTGAGCCGGAAGAGGTGGTGCAGAAGGAAGACGAGGTTTTCACACCATTGGTGGGCCTCCCGGAAGAAGGAAGACAAGAGCAGGTACCAATGTGCCAAAGCGTCCATCCCAGTGTCCTGAACGAGAGCTGGCACAAGTGGGGGTCTCAGGAAGTGGACTCCAGGGACGGAGAAGAGGTGGACGAAGCCGGGGACCACCTGTCTGTGGAGGAGCTGATTAAAAGGAACCGTTACTACGAGGAAGATGAGGAAGAGGAGCAGTGTGACTGAAGCCTGGCCTCTCGACTCTTACTTGGCACTCACTGCCTCGATCCCTTTGCCTTTCTGGGCTCGATCATTCCTTTGCTGCCTCATTTATCTTCTAATTGTGCCTTTTATAGAGACCTAGTGGTGCTGATGCCAAGTGGAGCACTAGCTGCCCACACTGCATCCCTCTTGCGTTTCTCGAACAAGTCAACGTTTCTGTAAGAAGGTCGCCACCTGGTGTTAAACATACGGAATGTACTCGGGCATTGCACATTAACTGGGAAAGGCAGGTCTTTTCACATGTCTTTTTGTCTTTTATCAGATTTATAACATTTCTCTCTCTTTGTACATTCTTAGATTGATGTACTAACATGTTTTGTATTTCAGATTTTTAAACTATACGTTTTTAGGGTTTTTTATCACAAGTTAATTTAGGGTAAGAAACTGGAAATGTTTAACTCTGCTTTAAATGGCAGAGAGACATTATTTAAACTGACTGATGTGAGAAACATGCTGGATACATAAGAATGACATTCACAACATAGTTGGCCCTTGTTACTCCAGTCAGGTCTGGATGCACAGGAAACAGTCCCATTGTCACCTGGCCACTTCCTGTTTTAGCCCCGCCTCTACTGTCTTTTTTTTTTTTACTTACCTGGGCTGTTTTCCTGTGTCACTGTCAGACTGAGGCACACGGTACAGACCAGCACAGAGCAATATAAACAAATGTATACCTGACACAGGAACGTCCCAGCTATCCGCTTTCATATTTCTATGTTAAAGATTTGAATAAATTCTTCATACAGACCCGCTGTGTGTATATGCTGTTATTTGAAAACATCCTGTTTATATGTGGCTTTGAAAACAGCCAGCAGCTACGTCACTGAGTGATGTGTCTGTCACTGCTGTCTCTTCCAGCTCTGCGGTGTCGGGGAGCAAAACGGGGATCAGACTCACACACGGTTCTCTCACACTGATATTACCTTAATCTCGAGTTTGTTAATTAGTGTTAATTAGTGTTGATTAATGTGTTCCAGGAATAAGTGCCTGTGATGAGAAGGTAGCTGGGTTGAATCGCAGGGTTGGCCGAATGGTGCTGCCGCTGGGCCCCTGAGCAGGACATTGAAGCCCCAGCTGCTCCAGGGACTGTCTGACCCCGATTTCTCAGTTGTATGTCGCTATGGATGAAAGCATCTGCTAAATTTGCAAATGTGATTTAACGCACCCTTATGAAACAAAAATATGTGGCAATATAGGGGAAAATATGATGCAATGTTATGTAATTTCCTTTTATGGGAAACTAGTGCTTATATTTTCAAATATTCTGTAATATATGCATGGGCCATGTATGGCTATATATTGACAAATGCAAAAAATATTTCATTGACAATGTGAAAGCTGGGGTGCGGCCAGACTTGAATGGACTAAATATTTTTAACATATGGACTGGCATATACTGTATGTACATAAGCAAACACACATTATTACTGACTAGAAGTGATCTAGGACACTATGACATTTTAGTTATGCTTGCAAACATATATTTGGACTGAGTTGGCACGCAAGCTTAGCCTTGGAAGAGTGTTGTTGTCATGTCTGGTTATGTTCTTGTCTGGGTAGAACAGTCTGACGGCAAAGAAATGCTGCTGGGAACAAGGAATATTTATTTGGTTCCTACCATAATTAGCCAGGTGAATAGCTGTGATGGCTGCGGGGATAATGGAGATGGTCTTGGCCAAACCCTTTCTGCATTTGCTTCCCTTTGTATGTTATGTAGAGAGAATAGTTATTTACTTATTTCTTTGATCGATTGTTTATATATTCAGGAATGTTGTATTTTTGTTTCAGGGTCTGCTTGTTTATGTAGGTGTTAAGTGATTTTTGGTGCGTTCCCCTTTTTGCTGTGCATGGTGCTGGCCACCAGTGTGTATTTGTTCTGTTAAAAGGTTTTTTTTCTTCCCCCTCCTTGGCCTGGTGTAGGTAAGAGGGGTGGGACCCTGAGGCCTTGGCCCTGCTGCCCAGTGTCCTTTGCTTTATATAGAGGCTTAGTGTGTTTTAAGTATATTTGCATTCTGTTGGATTTGTAGGTAATTTTGTTTTTCCTTATCGAGAGAATTTTGCACAGGGTTTGCTTGGGGTTTTTTTTTGTATCGTAATTATGGTTTGCTTGGTCTTTTTCAAGCCTTAATAAATAACTATTCCTTTGAACTCTCACTCTGACTCTGCGTTTTGGGCCATACTCTCCTACAGATGGTGGCCCTAGTGTGGGTCCGTCACAGACAACAAACTGCATTTTTACATGTAATAACTTTATCGAACATTTATCTTTCATGAGTTCACTTAATGCCTGTGTTTATATATTTTACCCTTATGCAAAATAAACATATTTCCCTGTATATTAACTGCCAGTGTATTAGATTGTTTAGTGTTCTGGTTTATTGGTTACTTTATAATATTATAAAATTAGTTGCTCTTGGCTACACTAACTGATACTGATAATTAACTGAACAAAACAGATATTCATATATTAAATATGCTGAAAATATACAGAATAATATATTGTGTTATATCACAATCAATATATTACGATATAGTAAAGAATACATAAGGAATTGCTGCTTCTCATATATGGAATATGAGTATAGTCATGTGAAAGACAAAGTGCACCCTATTTCAGTTCCATGTTTATTTATATATCAGGACATAAAAAAATCATCTGGTTCTTACCAGGTTCTAAAATTATTCAAATCTAACCTCAGGTGTAAAACAATACAACATATTCCACCCTGTCATTATTTATTTAACAAAAATGAAGCCAAAATGGGGAAGCCATGTGTGAAAAACTAAGTACACCCCATGATTCAGTAGCTTGTAGAACCACCTTTAGCAGCAATAACTTGAATTAATCGTTTTTTGTATGACTTTCACACCATCGTGGAGGAATTTTTGTCCGTTCTTCTTGACAACATTGCTTCAGTTCATTGAGGTTTGCAGGTATTCATTTCTGCATGGCTCTCTTAAGGTCTCACCACAGCATTTTAATTGGGTTGAGGGCTGGACTTTGAGTCATTGCAATACCTTGATTCTTTTCCTTTTCAGCCAATCTGCTGTAGATTTACTGGTGTGCTTGGGATCATTTTCCTGTTGCATGACCCAATTTCAGCCAAGTTTTAGCTGTCGGACATTTGACTCTACAATACTTTGGTATACAGAGGAGTTCATGGTCGACTCAATGACTGCAAGGTGCCCAGATCCCATGGTTGTGAATCAAGCCCTTGAGGCGCTGTGCATTATGCTAAGTACCTTCACTTTGGTCTTGTCTGTCCAAAGGACATTGTTCCAGAAGTCTTGTGGTTTATTCAGATGCAACTTTGCAAACCTAGGCTGTGCTGCCATGTTCTTTTATGCATTTTTAAATATATTATAATGTATTTTTCTAATACATTTTGCATTATATTTTGCAATATACTCCATCCATCCATCCATCCATCCATTTTCTGCTGTTTATCCGGGGTTGGGTCGCAAGGGGAGCAGTCTAAGCAGGGATGTCCAGACCTCCCTCTCACCAGCCACCTCCTCCAGCTCCACCGGAGGTACACCAAAGCCTTCGCAGGCCAGCCAAGAGATAACCTCTCACCTGACGGTTTGCCAGAATCTTTTCGAGGCCAACCGAATGTCCATCACCATAGCCTCACCAAACTCCTCCCACACCTGAGTTTTTGCTTCAGGAACCACCAAAGCCGCTTTCCGCTTGGCCTGCCAGTACCTGTTAACTGTTTTCGAAGTCCCACAAGCTAAACAACCTTTGAGAAACATATTGAAATGTCCATATGTTTAAATATATTTTTGTTATATAAGGGCAGCCTTATTCACAAGCAGAAAACCTGACGGCCCCCATCCACACGCAGAGAACCACCGACGGCCCCATCCACACGCAGAGAACCACCGACGGCCCCATCCACACGCAGAGAACCACCGACAGCCCCATCCACACACAGAGAACCACCGACGGCCCCATCCACATGCAGAGAACCACCGACAGCCCCATCCACGCTCAAAGCACTATGGACAGTGAAGAAATGTTTGATCCAGTGAGAGCAGAGGTGAGCACAGCTAACCAAAAAATTGACTTTGATAACCGCTAACTCTAAAGTTTAATTCGATAATGCTGAACCGATAAACCGCTAACCTTTATTATATGAATTCATCTTCAGTTTGGTTTTTGGCTCTGAAACACTTATGGAGCTGAATGTCTGCATAAATAATTAAATGAACAAATGAAATTAAACATTACAGTAAATAATCAACATATACTTCAGTTACTGTAAACTTGTAGACTCAGTAAACTGACAAAAATGGCTCAGTTGCTGCTGCGTTGCCCAGTCATGTCTTATGTTTACACACAGTCAGCCAGCAGCATGGCACAGACACGCTCTCAACAGACAGGAACAAATATATATAATTTTCGAGTTTTTCAAACGTTTCAAACTTTATTCATTTTACATGCGAAAAAAACATCAGCAGATTAACAGTTAGCAGAACTAAATTTAACATAAGCTAAGTCGTTCACTGACAGTTTTTAAAGTTAGTGGAGACGTTAGTCCCTTAACATAAAGTTACCTTCGCTAATTAGCGGTTAGCAGGTTAGCGGAACCCTGCACAGCACTGAGTAAGAGCCTGCAGGATGTACGGCTGGTTTCAGCCGCTGAATCCCAAAGTGATTCTTTTCATTAAGTAAGAATTCAGACGATGAGAAGTTTATCAGAGATTTTTTTTTTTAAAGAGAGGAACATTCAACACACTCCACCAGGCGAGATTTTACAGGGAACTTTATAAATAGGATCTTGTGTGGAGTGTTCTGGTCCCCCACCGCCTCAATCAACGCGCTGGCAGAAAGTGCCAGGTTTCCGTCTACACATCCTGTTCACACTGCTGCATGAAGCTGTGGAAGTCACAGCTGTGGGTGAGACCCGAAGGAGTGAAGAAGAGTGTATGTGTGTGGGGGAGGGGGGTGGGCACAGCCTTCTGTAGGAGTACAACACTGCTGTTAACTAAGTGGGTATTGTTTCGGGGGAGCTGAAAGGAAAGAGCGATGCAGCAGGTGACATGTTCAAAATCGTAGATGACACCATATGCTCTGACTTTCCCTCTCACTTTAACCCAAGGCACTGCACCATCTTACACATCCTGCAAACACACTCGTGATGCAGAGAGCGGATGTTTACTGACAGCTATTTTAAAAATAGATTAAAAACTGGCACTCGCACGGGATTTTTATTTGTAGTACAGGAGCAGACGGATCTATTTGCAGTAGCCTCTTTGCACAGGAAGGTGGTTGGATCATTGCTGTTTGTGTTTAATGTTGTGATTCATCTTCACCTGAAAGATAACGTTTTCAAAATCATGTTTCTATAACTGTTGGTAACGTCTAAATGGGGAATTTTGTGCATTTCTGCAATAAACAATAAACAATTGAACATTTTCTACATTTATATATAGGATAAGGTTTTTTTTTTTAATATGGACATTTAATAGGGTTTTTACTCTGTCACTTGTATATATGGAGCACCTTGGCGCTCCAGTGGTCTGTGATTGTCAGGCAGTTTGCCGTCTCGCCTGAGGTCCTTCTGGGGTCCTTCACATTGACTCAGTCCAGCTGGCCCTCGTTAATGTGTACCAAGTTAAACCGATGTGCTCTTCCTTTCCAGGCCCCAATCACATGGTCTTACTTTGTGTTCTGCTGACCCCATGCCACCTCTGAACAATGCAAAGTCACTTCCCACCCTTTAAAGTCCCTCTTCTGTGTCCCATCTCTGTGTTGTTAGTCTACCTCCTGTTGCCAACCTGACAAATAAAATAAAATAATAATAATAATAATAATAATGATGAGGATGTATGTATTACATGAGGGGCAGTAGTTTTTGAGAGGTCAGCAGTAGAGGTGAACCTTCTACTGTAGGTTGAAACAGAACCTTACCCTCAGGAAAGAGTCCAATGATCCATTCTCCATGTACTCGACTACAATCATGACAGGCCTACCTGTGAAGAAAGCAGAAAAGGACACTGGGAATCAAAGCAGCACCGCTGTCTGTACGCTAGCAATGAGATTAGGCAATTGGTAGGCAGTCTTCAGCAGGTCCCAGCTTGGTTATATAATCCTGGGTTAGGGCAACTCGGCCCATAATTACAGCTCCCTGTCTTTCTGGGGGAACAGAAAGCGAGCTTTTGGTTCAGGCCCCAGAGGATTATGTCCCAGCCACCACAAGACTGCTGCCAAATGAATTGTAGGTGTGTCTAGTGAACGGGACGCGTTAGCCATTAGCGGTTAGGGGATCCCCACGCTACTCCACAGGAGGAACTCAGCCCTATGGTTTAACAAATGAAGCCATGTGCTGACACTGGAGGCAAGACGGCACTGTGTGACAGAGGCAGAATAACCATCCACTCACACAGAGGAGAGTCTCGTGCTAAAAAATGCCGCAATCCAAATGCAAGCTTTATCAAAAAAATGCATGGGAACGTGGAAAAATACAAGGGCAAAAAGTGCAGCGCCTCCTGTCTGTCGAATGTCCATTGCAGCAGCGGACATGTGAGAGTCTCTTCTTACACGTAATTACATCAGACAGATATTTCATTAATTGCTGCCGTCTACAGCCGTCCCAGCGTCGGGCAACCCGATCCGATCTGACCCATCTCCGCCTGTGGGGGGAGGATGTGGAGCAGCCTAAAGCACCTGATTGGGTTAGATGGGCATCAACCAGTCTGGGTGAATTTGGCGCGTAAGTAATGGCCTGACTGGAAGCCCGTTTCTCGGCAGTGATTACCTGGCTTCCAGGCTGTGAGCCACCAGCCACCCCCGATGGCCTGTTTCCCACCCACGTCAGCACAAGCACGCCATTTTCTAGAATAGTCTGCAACAGCGAGCTCACACAGAACAAAGCAAAGCACTTAGGGCAGCTGGGGTGAGATGCGTCCTCAAGCCCCCTGTAGCCTAAACCCTGGACATGAAAATTCCTAGTTGCCGGCTCTGTCCATGTAAATTTGGTGAGTGGGAAATGTGGAGAGGATGCCAGCGGAGCCTGCCTCTGGTGCGCCTGCACCATGCCATCATTCCACCAGCCAGACCATGTCTGTGGTGCCATTTTGGATTCATTCATCAGCTGTACATGACCCATCTGGACCGGTTTCCTTATGCGGGGTTCCAAAGGGAAGGGCTCTGATGAAAAGTGATCTCCATGCTCTCATCTTCATTATGCCTGTAAAATGCGGCTCATATCCTAAATCTCACATTGAAAACCAGTGATGACAAATACCAGCTGTCTAAGTCCTCACTGGTTGGGACAATTATGCCCCGCCAATCACTGTCCTGCCCAACCAAATGGAAACAGGTGAATTAACCAATGAGCAGTGGCCTATATTTATTATTTATTAACCAATGAGCAGTGGGCTTTCATCTGGATAGAATTCAGCCTTGAGCCAAAGAGGGCACAACACAATTATAAGATTATGATTCCAAGAGAAACATGTAGGCATAATAGTGAAGCGTTGAGTCTTTAATAAAACAAACAAAAAAAAAAGATTCTAAACATGTGCTGATCCAGATATCAGAGCTGTGGAGTAGAACAGCATTAAATATCCAACAAAATACAGCCTCTGGTGGCAGAAGCTGGTGTGCAGTGGAGCTGGAAAGGTCTATTCAATAAAAAGGACAATACAGAGGTATGACGGGTGTGAGCACAGTGCTAAGAAATAGAAATCCCCCATCATCATTCTCTATAAGAAACAACAACACAAGTGTTACGGCTGAGCGTGAAATAACTTGTTCCACTACCTGAGTCTATATCCCTCTTGGTCTTTTAATTTCCTGCACCCCCCCCGGCAGCCGCCAGGCGCAGACGGCGGATTTGGAGCGAGTGCACACTGCTACCTGCTCTTACCGCATAGGTACCTTTCATATTCACTTCAGTACTCGGCTTGTTTAATTAGTCTGCAATAGCGGGACAAACAGCAGATGGTGTCATGCTGCAGAGATGGAGGGTGAAGAAGATGGAGAGGAGGCAACAGACTGAGGGGGCGTGACCACACTGGGTGGAGCTGGTCCTGATATGCAGCATCAAGCTCATCCCAACCACCATGCTCCCACCAGCAGAAGCGGCCACCTCTGATAGGGAAATCCTTCCCATGACTCTGGGGATCATGTCTGAACCACAGAGAAGATTCCAAAGGAATATAAGCTGAAGACATCAATTATTAGCCAGGAGTTTAAACAACTGAACCCACAAAAGGTTATGTACTAAATGCACATGGCCGTCTTTGTGTACATGTCAAAGAATTACCCTGAATTACATTGAAAAACATAAACGTGTATCAATTTGTGTTTTGTGAGATGTAAACTGCACCTCATGAACTGCATCATGAAATATGACTGCCTGATAAATGCTAGGATATTTATCAAGGACTCGGACTCAGCTTACAGGTTTTCCTTACACTTTCTGTTATTCTGCATCCTGACATGCATCCATGAGCAACTGGGAGCTGGACTAATGCAAATGTATTTGTTGGAACGAGGCAATGAGATTGATCAAAGCTGGCAGGGACTACGAGCCAGCAATAACTGCCTTTGTTTTAAAGGGCCTTTAGAGCAGTGACTACTTGCCGTTCCAGGATCTGCTTTACGTGATATGTACTAGGACACAGACAGGCCTTGTATGTACCAGGAAACAGATAGGCCTTATATGTACCGGGACACAGACAGGCCTTGTATGTATTAGGACACAGACAGGCCTTATATGTACTGGGACACAGACAGGCCTTATATGTACCGGGACACAGACAGGCCTTGTATGTACCAGGAAACAGATAGGCCTTATATGTACCGGGACACAGACAGGCCTTGTATGTATTAGGACACAGACAGGCCTTATATGTACTGGGACACAGACAGGCCTTGTAGGTACTGGGACACAGACAGGCCTTATATGTACCGGGACACAGACAGGCCTTATATGTACTGGGACACAGGCAGGCCTTATACGTACCGGGACACAGACAGGCCTTATATGTACTAGGACACAGACAGGCCTTGTATGTACCGGAACACAGACAGGCCTTATATGTACCGGGACACAGACAGGCCTTATATATACCGGGACACAGACAGGCCTTGTGTGTACTGGGACACAGACAGGCCTTGTATGTACCGGGACACAGACAGGCCTTATACGCACCGGGACACAGACAGGCCTTATATGTACCAGGACACAGACAGGCCTTATATGTATCGGGACACAGACAGGCCTTATATATACCGGGACACAGACAGGCCTTATATGTACTAGGACACAGACAGGCCTTGTATGTACCGGGATACAGACAGGCCTTGTATGTACCAGGACACAGACAGACTTTACATGTACCGGGACACTGATAGGATTGTACCAGGGCACTTACACATTGAATTTATAATAAAATTAAATTATTCAACCACGACCCTTGTGTGCTTGTGCTGGACTATGATAAAACTGAGCAATAAGTTGTGAATTCTGAGATTCATTGCAACATCACGATTGAAGCATTCATGTTTTTTACAACAAGGAAGGAATACTAAAGGTCTAAATTAAAAATCTTTGGTCATACTATTCTCCCATTTGGGTATCAAAATTAAATAATGCAGTCATGCAATCAAAGAAATAATGTGCTATGATGTAAAATGAATGCTAAAATGATTGTGCATTAAGAAGTATATGACTATATTGCATGTGTATATAATATACACATACGTTTATCGCTGAAAACTCTGCTGAACATTCTAGAAAGGATTTCACAGAAAAATAACATTTTTTTTTACAAACATGAGTTTATAAAGAAGTGAGGGGGTACTGGCTTCCTTCGTGTCAGCTCCGTTCTGTCTATGCCTGGGAATGATCTGCTTACCACAAATTTATAATCTGTACCCTTCTCATGTTATTTACTCCTAAAAACACCTTTGTGCTTGCCGGGCACGCTCTGTAAAAGAATCAATAAAACTAATATCAGCCTCCACGGCGTGAGATGCTAGCAGATCTGATTTCAGGGTATCACACCTGTCACGAGAAGACCAATGAAACATTCACCGGCTAATCGCTCCTTTCCCGCGGTCAGGCTTTGGAAATGGGAGGAGGGCAGAAAGTGATTGGGCTGTGATCTGCAAAGAATCTGTCCCCAAGGGGCACGTGCCCCTTACCCTGCGTCAACCGGGCTTTCTGCCCTGGAAAGGACGCAAGAAGGTGGAGAGAGACTGTCGTTCCTGGGGATTTGAACGCCGAACCATCTCCCCTGCAAGCAAGGACAACATGGTCTCTTTGTAAAGACTATAGTCATCACTGCTATTGCCAAGGGGTGCACTGAAGTGATAATAGATTGAAAAGACTAATATTATCTTTCCTCCAGTTGAGAGCGAGAAAGAATGAGAGTGAGAGAGCAATTATTTTCCACCCTGTTCCATCAAAAGCAGATTTATGGTACACTCACGTGAAACAAGCTGTTCCTCTTGAAGAAGGCACCCGTGCCGTTCATTCCAGCCCGTCTTCTAATGATGGGGTAATAAACACCCCATGGCTACGTCACAGTGACACCGTACATCCACGGCCTGCCTGTGACACACGTCTAGACACCGAGGGCTGGCCCACCACGTGGCGGCTGATAGCGGGAGCGCTGCACCGCGACTGATAGAGGGCAGCGTCCACTAGCCGTCAGTCAGCAGAGCTTATCTCAGCCTTGGGTTTGACAAACTGCGCCAGGAGTGGCGATGCTTCAGCCTGAACTCCCATGACCATGTTATGACTTCCAAAAGATAAGAATCCATACAGGGGCCACCTGCAGTGGCCAAATTGGTACAGGCCAGCTACACGCCAGGGGTCTGTAAGCAGCCCTGCCCACCGGAGCTCGCATCCCTCTGTGTCTCAGCGAGAGGTGCTCTTACTTCTGGTGACTACACCTTCCAGCCTGATGATGTTGGGGTGGTCAAACTGGCCCATGATGCTGGCCTCCCGCAGAAAGTCCCGCCTCTGCCGCTCCACATAACCGCCCTTCAAGGTCTTGATGGCCACCGGGATCTCTCTCTTTCCTGGGTTGCGAAGGCGCCCACTGCACACCTCCCCAAATTCACCTGCAACAGGAAGCCAAACATTTCACCAAATACACACATTCCTGGACACTTCATGCTAATGATGTTCTGCTGAAATACTCAAAATGAAGTATTTTTTTAGCAGATTGTCCACTGGGGGGCAATCATGGTGTTTTGAAGCAAAGTTTTGTCTGAAGATATGCTTTTCACACTTAATCCATCTACCAAACGACATGTATCTTAACCATTATGTTATACTGAAGCATCTTTCGGCTAATAAAATGAAATAAAATGCATTCAAATCAAGCACAATAATAAAATAATCTTGAAAAGAACAAGAATTCAGTGAATATTTTATATACACATTTCAGAATGAACAAAGAGAGTTGTTACAAAGTGAGCATGTTATGCTGGTGTCATCCATCAGAACATGGGCCCCCAGAATCTAGCAGGACAGTAATATTGTGTCCTCTAATATAAACTACACATGCCCCCCCCCAGAAGCAGGAACACAAACCTGCACCTATCACCCTCTCGATGCGAATCCGCGCCGGCTCGATCTCCTTGGCGAACTCGTGCACAGCCTGTGCTGGGTCCTCGTAGGTGTCTGGGTCGATGTACGTTTTCATTCCCGGGAAGGGGACTGGGATACAGACAGAGAGCGCTTAGTCGCATCAACGGGAAAAATGAGGTACAGAATCTTGGCTGCATGGATCACAGTCCTGAGAGGCAGAAACAGGGTAACTACGGGTACTGAGGAGGCCACTTGTGCTAAACGTAGTGCTTATGCATAGTAGTCTGAATCGGCACTCCAAAGACCTGCAAAGACATCACTGAATCTACGTGCATGCTAAAGGTCAGAGGACCTCAGTATGTCTAAGCTTTGGGCCATGTTAAAAGAGGGTAATCAGTCAGTGTGTGACTGTGCATAATTGTGCTGTGTAGCAGTGTGTAGCTCAGTATAGCTGGCAGACTGTCAGTGTGTATCCTCCACACTGTGTGTGTGCGTGTCTGAGATTCGCTTGCAAAGTAAAAGCCTTGCCGTAGACAGAGGGGGAATCTGTCACCACAGTCAAGATGGGAAATTGGGAATGGCGGGAACAACCAACCGCAAGAAGGAATCCTGACACCTCCAACGATGTTGTTTATTTTCACAAAAAGAGAAATTCACATTGCGGGGGGGGTAGGGCATGCTCATAGCCAGTGCATGGCAGACGCGCAGCTAAGGCTACGACTGCAGGCACGACAACTTCATAAGGCCCTTATTTATCGAGTACCTTCACCGCTGCACTGCCTGCACAAAGCCGTCTGCTTCAACACTCCGCTGTTTCATCAATCTTTCATCATAGGAGGGAAAAAAAGACTTCTTTTGGGGCCGGCTACATCAAGCAAGGGAATAAAGAGCTCTGGCTGAACTTGGGAGAAAGGTGAGAAGAAAAGGCACACAGAAGGCTGTAAGGTACGTCCTCCTGGCCCCCTACTGACCCCTGGCCAGCTGAAAATGCCTCAGAAGTTGTTTACAGACGAGTGATCCAAGGGCAGCACATGATCATCTCATCTGGCCTTTTCTCCCTTACTATAAAATTTCACTGCTGTCTACAATTAACTGTATTATGTTACTTTATGATGCAGGTCCTGTTAAAATTTGTTAAGGCTTTGGGACAACTGTGCTTACTTATAGATAAATAATCCGAATCGAACTGGAAAGAGAATGACTGCCGTTCTGCTGGGAAAACAAGAGGATGTGGGGGTGTTTTCTGGAATGGGGCGGAGGAATGGCTGTGGCGGGGCTGCTACACCTTGTAAGGATGCATGTGCAGTACCCTTTATAGCAGTGTTTCCCAACCTGGTCCTCGGAGACCCTCAGACGATCCACGTTTTTGCTCCCTCCCAGCTCCTGGTAGGAGCAAAAACGTGGACTGTCTGCGGGTCCCCGAGGACCAGATTGGGAAACACTGCTTTATAGAATATCCAGTGATTAACACATCTGAATTCTGGAGAAAAATTAAGCCCCCGGCACCTCAGCAGCTCATTGGTGTTAAGCACGTAGAAAGCAGGAGGATGTGGATTTTCAAGATGGCACACAGCACTGCAAGCAGGGTGCTCTTACCATGCCCATTCTGATAGGGGCTCCTTCTCTTCTCCTCAGACTTCATCTTGGCCTTTATGTACCACTGACACCTAAGACCACAGAAAGAGCACAAAAAAACAGGTCAGAGATGCAAACTGCAATTTTAATCCTACCCCTGAAAAAGGCGCTGCTGCAATGCAGAAATAAATGAAAGTGACACAAGACTGCCTTTCCCTATCCCACACATTTCATCTGTGGATCAAAGTCCTGTGCAGCCAGAGGTCAGGGATTACAGGCAGGCAAAGCCCTTAATGGAATTCACCTCATCACTCCATCCTTCAGCCAGGCGTGCGGCTGAGCTGTAAAGCTCGCCCTGGCTCCCAGTCTATCCTCGGCCCTGCCCTTAACGCCTTCAGAAATTGAACATCAGATCTCCTCAAAATAACTTGACAAATCTCTCTAAAGTGGTGTGAACTCAAGAGGGCTGGAGACACCTCCATCGTCACCCACTGGGTCTCTGCCCTAAGCAGTCCGTGGAGGGGTGAAGCTCGAGGAGCAGGGGGCGACGGAGAGGCAGTCATGCCGGGAACTACAGGACAAGTAAAGGAGACTCGTGTCCAGCTGACTTGACCTCTACACCTTCTGAGGTGCGCAGACGAAGGGCTTCAGGCTGTACCATGCTGCTCGTTAACCTGCACCTTCCATGCCTTCCCCGTGCCCCCTCCCGTGACATCACGTGATTTGCTGTAGGTTGCCGGGAGGCGGGGGGGGGGGGGGGGCTGTTGTTGCCGGTGTGACCCTATGTACCCTACTTCCGGCCCAGTGGTTTGGGGTGATGGCCCAGGGTTTAAAAAATCACCTGTTCAAATCCCACAGAATGATTTCACCATTGGGCCCCAGAGCAAGGCCCCTAACCTCTGACAGCTCCAGGCACTGGCTGACCCTACTTTCCCAATTGTACATCATTTAGGATAAAAGTATCTGCTAAAAAAATGTAATATAATGTAATACACACACAGGACTAAATATAGAGCTGGATTTATACATTACTGTTTGCTAGCAGACTTATGTACAAATATGGATAGAATCTACTTAATACAAAGCTGCTTTTTCAGTTCAAGTCCTTGCAACTTACCTTGAATGCTGCTTTTCAATGCTTACTAAATGAGACATGATTGGGATGTTCATTAAATGCAATTATTGTACATTTAAACGGCATTAGCTAAGCTACAAATTTTAATTGGATAAATCAAGAAATATATATTTTTTTATTTCTATATTTTTTATTTTTATAAAATTTTATTTCATATGTGCTGATGATATTTATGTTTTCATTTTGTTTTTGGTAATGCCTAAATAACACTGAACAAATGCTGATCTTTTTTTTATTTATATAGCAAGATCTACTCATTTTCCATCACTATTATTACTCCTAGTAACGATTTAGTCTCAAATAACCGTGAAATAAAAATGGGTAACACGTTCAGTTCAACATGTTTTTGTGTGATTCATTCAGTCAACCGCTTGATGAATCGTAATTTAAACTGGTATCATGTGAACCTGTAAGACGAAGAACACAAAGACAGTATTCACAGAAAGAGCAACACTTCTGCAGGCGACATTAATGTGAGCTAAGGTGGAAGATGAAATGGCTGTACGCTTCGCATAAGCACTGGTACATTCACTTTGGCTGAGTCTTTCCGGAAGGATTGCACCTGGACCAGTTTCAGTAAATTTGATTAGTTGTCTAGACATGTACTGAAAATCCTCACCAATAAATTCAGTTGGGATATCATATCCATTTTAAACACACAATGTGGCTGTCCTAAAAATTAACAATGCATTTTATTCATAGCTAAGATACATATTTTTATGTTTGTGAAGTGAGAAAAAAAGAGGGAAAAGTTGTCTTTGGCAGAAGTAAACTTGGTGACAGTGAAACTTTACGAAATTAGCATCTTGTTTCACACTTGAGGACTTGCTGGCGGGATTT
>JAAGVU020000038.1:758751-789649 GCA_011763525.2 Mormyrus iriodes | reverse complement strand
TACACTTTACTGGACAGAATGATAATACCCTAACCTCATAAATGCACAGTACACTTTACTGGACAGAGAGATAATACCCTAACCTCATACATGCACAGTGCACTTTCTGCTTTCTGGACAGACAGAGCTAGATGTCTTTTCAGGTTTTGTAGACCACGACTGCCCCAGCCCCCAGCCCAACGGGAGCCCCCCTGCCAAGTGGGAGTCCACCCCCAAACAGCCTCAGCTGAGTGGGAGCCTCCCCAGCCCTATCATCCCCCCTCCCTCAGGCTGAGTAACGGCAGAGGGGAGTTCGGCTGCACTTCCAGGAGCCCGCGGCACACTCCAGCCATGGTGCAGACAGATGCTTCTCTCTCTCTCCCTCACTCATTCTCCCTATCTCATTCTCTCTCTCTCTCTTTGATCCTGGCCTTTGAGGCAGAGGGGGGTGGTTAAAAATGAGGGCAGAGAGTTTGTTTTGTTGACCTGCTGCCTGGGCAACAGGTGTAATGGTGCTGCAGACGCCCCGGCAGCTGGGCATTCTGGGAGATCAGACAGGAAGCAGCTCCCACTGGAATGCCTAATGCTCTCCAGGTGTCTGTGACACTAAGCTTAGGGAGCCCAAATAATCCCCCCCGAGGGCTGATGATGGACTGCACCGAGCCGAGAGAATCTGCAAACAAGCAGAGACCTTCCTAAGTCCATTGGCTCCCCTCCCACCCCCCCCCCACACCCCCACTAAGGAAATGGTGCATGTTTGCGGTTGACTAAACCCTGGCTGTTTCGAAAGAGCAGATACACGGTCACGTTTGTTTATACTTTCAAACACGCACCAAAACATGGCATTCGGCCCTACCCAATAAAGTACAAGCAGATAACAGGAAACATTACGCCCCCGTTTGCGTGAGTCTGTGATGGGGACTCACTGCTTAGATAGCTTCATGTTTACCAGCAAGCATATACCCTCAGATGTCACATGAAACAAAGTTTCAGTTGCAGTTTGTACAAGTATGGGTTAGCTACCACCAGGACCCATCATGCTCTTCATTCAACACACACATACAGGTGAGAGTGAAGACTGGGGGGTTAGAGCACAGGGCCAGCCATTTATCAAATGCCCCTAGAGCATTTTTGGGGGGGGGTTGAGGCCCCTCAGAGATATCTGCTGAGTATGGGATTCAATCTGGCAGCCATATGATCACACACACAGAGGCCTAACCTGCTGAGCCACACAACTATGGGGACACCGGCATGCATGTGGGGCGCCATCCCATCTGGCTAACATGCTGTGTTAGGCTGATATGCCTGTGATCAGTAGGTTGTGGGTTCATATCTGATGGATGGACACTGGGCCCTTGAGCAAGGTCCTTAACCTCCAGTACATTAGTTAGCTAGGGTTTGGCTTAGAATTAACATTAGGCTTCATCCTGCTGTATGCATGCTGTAACTCTGGGTCTGTGACCCAGCCACGTGCCCAGTTCCTCCACTGCACTCCCATCACCACCATCCGTCTGGGCCTCAGTAGCATGTACAGGATGGGGAAGGGTTCTGGGTCAGCCTCATGCAGGTGCCAGTGACGAAAACAGCGCGGTTTCTCTGCAGGTTGCAACCCAGTGTATCTGGCATCTCCAGGTGATGCCTGTGGGGAAGGGAACTCAGCATGCTCACAATACACCCCCAACACTGGCATTCACAAAATCACCAAAATCAGGTGTGGCTCAAAGGTGCTGCAGGCCCATATAGTCAGAATTTACAGACTTTTTAATAGAATAGCAGTTTTATATTCTTCGAGGTGCAGGTTGGCTGTTTAAAAAGCTTCCATACCTTAGCGCCAGTATTAAAACACCAGCAAGTATTTCAACATCTATAATCTGTAAGACTAAACCCAGCAGCATGCAGAGCCTCACCGAGCGTGTCTGAAAGCCCTGCCCGTCTTCATGCTGCTCTTCACGGCATATTTCTGAACACCACTATTGACTTTCCCACTTGAGGAATGAAAAATCAACAAGACACATGCTGAGCACCTAAAACAACAGATCGACGCCGATGTGCGTGAGTGTCACTGTCAAATGCAGACACGTCAGGCATCCAGACCCGGCACCCTAATGGAGAAGCATGGGCCGCCCAGTTAAGCTGAAAAACATTACACAACAGTACTATGATGCTTGTATTTTCATTTTAATCAAATAGCATCTTTTCAGAACTAGGATGAAATGACAGAATATTCTGCATGATGAGCCAGCAGACACATTTGGTCTGTGCATTAAGAGGAGACCCCACTAATAATTTTTCACTCTAGGAACATTCACTGAATGTTGCAATTAGGAAGAGGCATGCAAATGTTCAATGTTCAAATTTTTCCAATTTTCCTGATGCTCCCAGAACATTATTCCACTACTACAACTACTAATACAACTAAAACTAATAACATAAAGACAAACAAAGGGTTTGGTAGGGCAGAGGGTAATGCTGTTGCTTTGTTCCTCAGGGGTCATGGGTCCAAGGCTGGATGGTGTGTTCAAAGTATACATATGTGGCTCTTTTTTAAGAATGTTCCCTGTTAGCTCGGGAGCAACGTAGCATCCGGTTCTGTGAATACACACGACCTTCATGAAACCTGAACACCTGAACCTGAACACACAGCAGATTCCGGGGAGTTCAGAGTGCCAGTGAACGCAACGGGGATCATTATGCCCCATTATTATAAGATTATAATAACAGAAGTGTGTGTGTGTGTGTGTGGGTCACATGTTACATTGTGGGGACATTTGAATGTAATAGAAACCTGTTAATTTGATGTTGTGAGAACCACCTTTTCGGGAAACTCAATTTAATGAAAATCTATGACTGCAATCAAAGCAAAATGCCAAAAGTCTTGCATTTTGTTAAGTTACTTATGGTTAAGGTTAGGGCTGGGTAGGGGTTAAGGTTGTCATTGATGGGATTAGGGTTTTTCCCATAGAAATGAATGGAGTGTCCCCACAATGATATGAAAACAAACATTTGTGTGTGTATGTGTGTGTGTGTGTGTGTGTGCATGTGTGTGTATGGGTGTGTGTGTGCGTGCGTGTATATGTGTGTGTGTGTGTGTGTGTGTGTGTGTGTGTGTGTGTGTATATGTGTGTGCGAACAGTGCCAGGTTCTCCATGTGGCTGTGCTCAGTGCTGCTTCGCCTCACTAACCCACTGTAAGTTCTCAGAATGGCAGAAGGTCCAGCCCGTGGGCACAGAAAGAAGCGCTTACATTAAGCAAAGCTGGCTGACTAATAACTGCCGCACTTGTGGAATTTGTCAGGACAGGCGGCTGCGTCCTGTTACTGCTGTTGTCTAGCAGAGTCATGCACTAAGTATTTTAATACTTGAAAAACAATCCATTAAGTGTCAAATGGTTTTCAACAATCAGCAAAGCAATCCGATCAGTCGCTCATCATCACAAGCGAGGGCTGGGGGGGATTTTGGGGGGTCACCATTATCAGGGCCAGGGGCAGGGAGATAGAGGGGCCGAGGGGATGTGGGTGATGCGCTGGGCCGGAGACAGACCAGCGTCTTAGTGAGCTCCCTGTGTCACGTCAGACCCAGCAAGATGATGAGGAAGACAAGGTATTGCTGCAGATAGCATCCGCCCACATGCCCCTTCCCAGCGAGACCCAGACGGCTGGAATGGTGCAAAGTGCTCCCAGTGTTAACGGACTGGTGAATGTGTGGCAGGGCGTGTGCCCATGCGTGTTCATTGGGGGATGTGACAGTGACAGCTAGGATCTGATAGGCGCTTATCTATATGGGGGCGTCCGAGCCACTCACTGCAAAGCAATCAGGAGCAGCGCAAGCTCCTCACAGGAGCATCTCTGTGCTGGATGGCCATGTGTTTTTCTGAGGAGGAGCCCCCCCCCCCACTGCAGACATTGTCTCACAGCAAAATGCAGGTACAGCATGGGGTTTGGACAGCACACTGTTGTCATGCAGAGGGCCAGCCTGCCCTGATGCAGTGCTCATAATGGACAGCTACAGAGAGTCACAGTACAGAGAGCCACAGCTACAAAAACTAACGCTACAAAGACTCACAGTACAGAGAGCCACGGCTACAAAAACTAACGCTACAAAGATTTACAGTATAGAGACTCACAGTACAGAGAGTCACGGCTACAAAACTCACGCTACAGAAACTCACAGTACAGAGTCATGGCTATAAAAACTCAAGCTACAGAGATTCACAGTACAGAGAGTTACGGCTATAAAAACTAACGATACAGAGATTCACAGTACAGAGACTCACGCTACAGAGAGTCACAGCTACAAAACTTACGCTCTAGAAATTCACAGTACGGAAAGTTATGGCTACAAAAACTCACACTACAGAGACTCACAGTACAGAGAGTCACGGCTATAAAAACTAACGCTACACAGACTCATAGTACAGAGACGCATCCTACAGAGAGTCACGGCTATAAAACTCATGCTACAGAAACTCACAGTACAGAGAGTTACGGCTACAAAAACTCATGCTACAGAGACTCACAGTACAGAGAGTCACAGCTATAAAAACAAACGCTACAGAGAATCACACTACGGAGAGTCATGACTACAAAATTCATGCTACAGAAACTCACAGTACACAGTTATTGCTGCAAAAATTCACACTACAAAGACTCATAGTCAGAGAGTCACGGCTATAAAAAGTTAATATAAAACGCTATATAGACTCACAGTACAGAGACTCGGGCCACAGAGAGTCACAGATACAAAACTTATGTTACAGAGACTCACAGTACAGAAACTCATGGTACAGAGAGTCACATCTACAAAGAGTCACGCTACAGAGATTGCGCTACAGAGAGTCACACCACAGAGAGTCATGGCTACAAAAGTCACATTACAGAGACTGACGGTACAGAGAGTCACATCTACAAAGACTCATACTACAGAAACTCACAGCTACAGAGAGTCATGATATAGAGACTCACACTACAGAGAGTCACGGTTGTAGAGAGTCATGCTGCAGAGAGTCATAGCTACAGAGATTTATGGGTACAGAGATTCATGACTACAGAGACGCAATGATACAGAATGCCCATAGCTACATAGAGTCACAGCTACAAAGAGTCACGGATACAGATAGTCACGGCTGCAGACAGTAACAGCTACAGTCACAATTACAGAGACTCACTGCTGCAGAGACCCAAAGCTACAGAGACTCACTACTACAGAGAGTCACAGCAACAGAGAGCCATTAAATTCAGAACCACAGAGGATATTTTCAGATAATGATATTAACACCAACCATGTTTGAAAACACAGCTTCCAGTCCGTATTTTATCTTTTGCCAAAGTAAACTGCAGCAGTCCTAGCTGGGCTCAGGCTTCATATACACAGAGGAATAATGGAATGACGCATCTGGCTTTTGGCAAACCTCTATATTTAAAGATCTCGCTGCCAGGATCTTGGGCACATGAGGAACTTTCAGTAGCCGCACAGTAAACACGTCAAATCAGGAGCTGCGACGTGCTCATCTGGACATTGCATGCCGTTCCCCTTCCGGTCCACCATCATCCCTGGCTGCCCTGGGCTACTCCAACACCCTGCCTTCCTGATATCAGAGTTACCATGGCCACCTTCCTAGCATGTCCTGAGTCCATCGTCATCCTCAGATCATGTGATCACATCCCAGCAAATCACGCCGACGTTGGTGACTATGATGATGATGACTTGGACAAGGATGAGAAAGCTCCTGAAGTTGAATGTTATGATAATAATCATCACGGTCACAATGTCCTGAGGTTGCTGTGTCCTCGGCATAGAAATTGTCTGTCTCAGTGCTCTTCCAATGGGCCACAGAAGGATGGTCTCCCACAGATCCCTGGGATGGATCTTGAATTCATGAACATCACTGTCCCTGTTTAAACTTCATCCATCATATCTTTATCACTGCAATCTGCAAATAGGTCAGGCATAACGAGTCATAATGGGTGTCCACTTACATATGTCCCATGTCATTTAAGGGCCTCACAAAGGCTGCCGATGATTCATCGGGGAAGCAATCTGACCCTTCTCCACCACCAAGACACATGACCCAAAAATACCACCTTATTTTATAAAAATACCACCTCTGTCATGAAAACAACGCCAGGCTGTTTTCATGATAGTCAGCTTGAAGCTATAAAGTGGTACAGGAGCAGATGGATAGAGAGTGTGAGAGGTGCAGGGCTGTCGTTTAGGCTGATACACTCAGGAGCATCATCTCATGAATAACAGGCTTCCTATGCTGAAGTGCAACACAGTGTCCCACACCAAACTATGCCAAGGGGGTCCGACACACCCACCTCACACATGGACTCCCAGCAGTGGCCCCCGTAAATCCTATCATGGTTCGCCCCCTTAACCGCCACTCTGGGAATCTCTCCCGTTACATAAACTTAATGGCAGCTGCCTGCACCATTTTACTGCAGGAGATTACAGGGCAGATGGGAGATCGCGAGGTCACTCCCGGTGAGGTTGCGATAAAGGCCAAGGAGGTCTTGAGAACAGCAACGTTAATCTGAGAAACACGAGGATGCTGGTGACGCATTTCCAGGCTGGAATCTGACCTTTGCTGGACGGAAACTGTAAACCTGCTGGATCGGGGCTGATTTACACCGGACGTGCGTCACTCGGGAAAACCACATCAGATCAAACCGGGACGTGGTTTTAATGATGCCGTGAAATCACCAGTTTATCCAAACCAGTCCCAGTTCATCCAAACTTGAATAATTCAACAAGCCCAGTGAAGAGAACAAAAAAGCCAGCTCAAAAATGTTCTGAGTTTCCTTTTATTAGGAAACATTATCACATGACTCACACATAACAAATGTTTAATTGCCAAACAGGATGAAGACCGTAACTAGAAGCCATTTGAGGTTTTACAAGTTTAGCGGCCGGTGGAAGCCTTCACCTTGAATTCGTTTCAAGGCATTTAATTTCAGAAGCTGCCGACATGCTAGAGTTGAGACCAAGGGCCCATCTGTGCCAAAGCAACTTTAGTGCAGAGACCAGACGTCTGTCACGTAGTGCAGGGCTGGGCTTTGGAGCTGCTACCAGTGACGTTTGTATAAAAGACCCTCCAAGCTCTTAATACAAATATACATGGTGTTTGTAAGACAGAGTAACTGGCAGGATGAGAGGCACCCTGGCAAATGTCAGCTCTAAGAGACGCTGGATTGTTCTCATATTCGGAGGAATGGGGGAGCAAAGGCTGACTGCATATACCAGAGGTTGGGACCGGAAACATGGAAACAAGGGAAGAACACCACCCACACTACATCCTGCACACTAATTAATCTCGCATTTGAACTGTGTTAATAGAGCAGCTACTGAACACATAGACCCACAAATAATAAAAACGGTGGGTTGAAGCCGGCCAGTGCCTACCGCGGGAGGCCGGGGTCCTGAGCAGGAGTGCATTGAGCGACCCAGAACACCCACCATCGAGAGATGTTGGACAGTTGGTGGGCCTGTAACTGTGACAGCATCACAGCAATGTGCTCCGTGATCGCTTATCTATGAGAGACTCTGGGCTGCCGAGTCAGATCAGAGCTTGCTGGGCTGGGCTGGCTGGTGGTTAGGGTTAGGGTTAGGGTTAGGGTTACGGTAAGGGTGTCCAGGAGAACCAGCTACTTGTGCCCATCAGCATAACCTTTATGGATTGAAGCTCTGTTCATGGTCACAGTATGAGTCTGCATATCTTACACCTGAGACCACATCAAGGAGAACAGAGAAACTGGAACGCCAACACCGAAATGCTACCCGTGTGCTTGCAAACTCACACTGAGTAGGCTAAGGGAACCGGATGGGATCTTTGTTGTCTGGTTTCATATCTATCCATACATCCATCCTTTAATCACTTATCCTGGTCAGTGTCACAGGGGGCCCGGAGCCGATTGCAGGCAACCCAGGGAGCACGGCCAGGGTACATCCTGGATGGGATGTCAGCCCATCAGAGGGCGCATATACTCACAATCATTAAGTACTACAGTACCCTCCCCTTGACCGCTCAGGAAATTTTTTATGTCGAAAAGTCGATTTGGCCCTGGTTGGGTACCATTGGTGACGTTCCGCACTTACATTTAAAATGTTTTAAATATCTCTTGCTTATATATAGCTTGCTACACGTTTCTTTTTCTGAATACATCTATACTGTCGAGATCTCTGTGTCAAGCCTCACAGCTGTCAGTTCATCAGCAGCCATCTGTCAAAGCCCAAAAGCATCAGAATAACAGCCCACGTTACAATCAGCATCCACAGCATGTACAGGTGCTCTCTGTACACACCCCTCCCAGTGGACAGAAGAGGTACTGCAACCTTTCCATGTCCACAGCAGCAAATTTCAGCTCAGATCAGGGGTAACTTCACAGGCAAATGCACATGATTTTATTACATTCTCTATAAAACCACGACTTGCTTATGTTATTTACGGGAACTCAGAGCAATAATGGCCTCGCTAGCGAGGACGCGACCTGGGGTTCTGGGTCTGAACACGAATCCCAGGAACAAGCATGCTAACGAACTAACCATAAACATTTTGTTGAGTCTGACTTCTAGTAGCTTTCTCACTCTTTGCTTTTGAGGAAAGCTGGACTAAAACTACAAGAGTCAGGAATGGCCGAGTAAGGACATCATGTGCTAAAAAGGACAGAGATTGTCCTCAAAAGACATATTAGCACCTGTTCAACAATTATACAGGATTATTCATCAAATTCAAATGTGGTAGGAACTCTGACTCTTTACTGCAGTTGAACAAAACAGTTCTTATGAAGGCAAAAAGCCTATTCCTTACTGTGCTCCCTCGGAGAGTAATTAATGGATCAGTTTAATTAATACATATGACTCTAGGAATCAAAAGAGATCCAGATACTACACTGCATTTCTCAACATCACTCTTTGTTTTAGGGATTTACGATAATAGTCAATAATCACTTTGCAGTATAAAATTATATTGGAAAAGGGCATTTTGTCTTAGTAAATGAGTTTAAAAAGGAGAAAGGATTGTCTTTAAATGAGACACATGAACAATAAAAGTCAGATTGCCTGCTGCGGTGTGGTGTGTGCGGGTGACTATCACACGGCCTGCCACAGTGTGGCGTATGCGGGTGCTGGTGAACGGGCTACCTGCCAGACGCTGTGTGTGATGACGTATTAGCAGCTGTGTGCGAGTGAAGCCTCATCAGATACCCAGGAGTCAGCAATATGGCACCAGCCAGAAACCCCACGAAGGAGGTAATCAATCCCACAATGCACTGCATCCATACCAACAATAAACACCAAGGAGAGTTCTGGGTAAACATGCAGCTTCAGTCTTGGGGCTTGTTACTTTCAGGGAAACAGAGACTGTTACTCACTATTTCCACTTCCATACTGGAGAGGCATGCCAGGGCTCACATGAGGGTGCCCATGATGGTGTGGTTGTTGTAACAGCCTGAGTACGCCAGCCCTCCTCTTTTTCAGCAGTCCAGCTGGTGAAGGACCAAGTCCCCTGACTGACAATGCCTGACATTTTAGTTGTTTCAGTCAGTGACTTGGACTGTTTGTGCTTTAAGCCACAAACAGAGCTCTGTGTGCATACAGACATACACACAGCCCATGTTTGTATCTTTATGGGGACTCTCCATTCATTTCTATGGGGAAAAACCCTAATTCCAGTTACAACAAGTTTAACTCCCATCCCTCCTTAACCATAAGTAGCCAAACATAATACAAAACTTTGAAAAGAAAATATAGAACTCCAGTGATGCTTTGAGGTACATGCGAATATTAAGGGAAAGACGATACCACATTAAGTTAAATAAATAGCCAAACGAGAACGTCAAGTATAAAAAACATATAACATAAGAAATAATACATAGAGAAGAGGGAGAGCGAGTGACTGTGCTTGTGGGAGCAGAGCTATGCCGAAACCATCAGAGCAAACGTCAGCACTGTTATATTAGTCCATAAACACTGAACTTGTCCTTGGGACAAAGACACAAGTGAGGATCTTTCACATAGAGGAGTATTGGATTCAGGTTCAGGGTCATGAGCTCCAGCTGTTTCTGACAGACTTTGAGCCACAGTGCGGCCAGCTCCTGTATCTCAGGAAGCAGCTGCCCGCCTCCATGTCCAGCCCATTCCAGGCTTTAGCGAGACATGCCTCTGCTTTCACTACATTCATTGGTCGAGCAACACAGACGCCGCCAAGGTAGCTGTGCTCACTGGTGGTGTCAAACGCCAGTGATGCATGAAGAGCCAACAACACCTACTGTGAGAATGAATGACGGGCATTTAGACCAAAGAGAAAACAGGTTGCTAAGTTTGGACCGACCTTTTTCCATTGTGGATCTTCACCCATCGCAGCTTTTAAAGAAGCTAAGAGGCTGGACAGTAAGACACCAGGCCTAGCGTTTCAGACCCTGGGAACGAGACACGGTGCTATAAAGCCCAAGCTGACTAAGATATGAATCTACAAATCAAACAGTCACACCATGCGGTCTGAGTCACAGAGCCGGAAGTCCTGGGGCCTTGATGTGTAATGTATTGCCATACACTCTTGTTAAGTGTTGTGAAAGGCACTATATCAAAATAAACTGTATTTGAATTGACTTGAATGTCACCTGGGTGATTCATCGAATGACGCAGAGTTGAAAGGGGAGGTCAGGTCATGCCGTGGTGATTCACGCACATTCAAGCACTTTTTGGAACTGCACCAAAGGCATGTTGACTCACACTCATCTGGAACTTCATCCCACTGTCTGGTCCACAGCCACGGTAACCACGCGCTAAGAGGAAGCTTTTTGAAATATATGAACATGTGAGCAGAGGAGATTAACATAATTAGTCGTGAGACTATCAGCTGCATGCTGCTCCGTCATAGATATTAGGTTTTTCTAAATTTGCAGTATCACAAAAAGTCATGAATCAGCTAGAAAAGAGACTAAAATGCATCTGTATTTAATAGCTCATCCGTCATCATGACAGCTGAAGAAGAAAAACCCGAAACCACCAGGACAGCTCCTGATCACCTATCCTCTCGCCATCCCACTGCAGGACACGACCCACTCTGGCATGTCCCTGTCACTCAGTGTTTTTTTCAGATGCCAAACAGGTCTCCTGGTGTAACACGCCTCACGCCGCTGCACCACACTACCGCCAAACCAAGCTGCCTAATTATGGCCAAAATGTAAATGTCAGGAAAAGACAAGCGCCTGTAATCCCAGCAACCAGTGTTATTAATAATCATTCGAATCATAACACTTACACTAATGTCCTGAGGAGGAGTAAGGGTGAAAAGGCAGGGTGTGTTTCTGAAACACGTGACCAGCGCCGCAACAATTTCAGTCCACCTTGTGGCTTTTTCTGCTGTACATGGCGGGCATCATTCCTAGGGGTGTAACAATGCATCATAGCACAAAATCATTTATTAATGTAAAAGCAAGACAGCACATAAGGCCATTGAGATTTTATTCTTGCATTTTGCACTAGGGTTTTCGCAGTGAAAACAGTGCTCGTGGTAATTTCACTTGCACAAAAATATTCTGAGGGCAGAACAAAAGATGATTGGTTCAGAGAGATAGCCAATAAGATCATAGAGGAGGTGGGTCCAAGCAACTGGAGGAGGTGGGACCAAGCCAACTGATTGGTTGATCTCACCAACTCTAGCTGTTTGGACCCACCTCCTCTACAATCTGATTGGTTATCTCTCTGAACTAATAATTTTTCGTTCTGCCCTCATTTTTGTGTAATTATAACTCCCATGATCAAAAACAGCTTTTTTATGTACATGCCTAAAAAGGATAAAATACGAACTGTGAGGTCTTTGTTTTCAGTCTTACTTTGTTAAATATATGGTGAGTGTATTGAACCGTAAGCCCTGAATCATCTATTAATCCGAATTTGAGTAGACTGTACCATTATACCCCTAGTCATTCCTCCCCCCATGACGGCTGCCCTAGCAGAAGTGCTCCAGCAACAGATTTCTCTCTCATTTACATACAGCCTTTTGTGCTTTTGAACCACTGAACTTCTCACCTTGGAAAGGAACAGAAATAACACACCCACGTCTGCGTACGGTCCCGAGCACACTCGTGTGGTGTGCCCTCTGGTGCACATGATGTTCAAGTGTCCGGTGCCTGGCAAATGCTTGGCATAGCTTTCAGAAGTAAATGATAAACAGTAAAGTTGAACAGCTGTTGAACATTAGTGTTTTGCTCTGCTGAAGTGCTGCTGTCTGAGAGACAATCACTAAAATGGTAGGTGACTGATGGCGCTGAGGACAGACAGAGACATTCATGTGAACATCCCCATGCCATCTCAGGGTCAAATCCCAGGGTCAGCAAATGAAGTCACCGTGGAGGCCTTGAGGCAGACCCTTAACCCCTGATTGCTCCAGGAACCGGCTGCCCTGCTTTCAAACCTACACGCTGCTTTTCAGTAAAACGCCTGATAAACTAAATAAATATAGATGTAAATCTAACTGGTAAACACAACTGGACGGGGTGATCTACTAATGCTTATAGTGCTGACAGGGAGTACACACACACACACACACACACACACACACACGCACACACAAACTCCCTCACGCACACACACACACACTAACTCACTCACACACACACACACACACGCACACACAAACTCCCTCACACACACACACACACACACATTAACTCCCTCACACACACACACACACACACACACACTAACTCCCTGACACACTCATACACACACTAACTCCCTGACACACTCATACACACACTAACTCCCTCATTCACACATATACACACACTAACTCCCTCACACACACACAGACACACACAAACTCCCTCACGCACACACACACACACTAACTCCCTCACACACACACACACACACTAACTCCCTCACACACACACACACACATTAACTCCCTCACACACACACACACACACACACACACACTAACTCCCTGACAGACTCATACACACGCTAACTCCCTCATTCACACACACACTAACTCCCTCACACACTCATACACACACTAACTCCTTCACACACACACTAAGTCCCTCATACACACACAGACACACACTAACTCCCTCACACACACACACACACTAACTCCCTCACACACACACACACACACACTAACTCCCTCACACACACACACTAACTCCCTCATACACACACACCCTCACACACAAACACACACACAGATGCACTCCCTCATACACAAACACTCTGATACACACACACTCTCTCTCAAACACACACACACTCTCTCTCTCTCAAACACACACACACACACACTATCTCTCAAATACACACACACTCTCTCTCTCAAACACGCACACACTCACACATATAAACACACACTCCCTTATACACAGTCACACAGTGATACCTACATTAGTGTGGAAGATGCTTGGCAAACGTGAAAATTAGAGGCCCCACCCACTGCTCTCTTCTGCCCCCCCACCTCCCTGTGTCCCTGCCCTCTTTAGGTGTCATAGCAGCTCTCTCTCTCCCTTTCTCTCTCTCCCTCTCTCTCTCTCTCTCTCTCTCTGCCCCTCTCTCCCTGCTGTTTAGGGCTTTAAAAGCCGTTGCAGGCTGCGTCTCCCTCACTGCCCATATATCACCCAGCTCCATCGGTCCCCACATGGACTGACATCTCGGCCAAGCTGAAGAGGAAAGAAGTGTGTGTAGCGATAGAGCGCCTCCTAGCTGCCGCCGCCCCTGTTGTGCCTGCAAGCGAGAGCCAGACACCCTGACGCCATGCCCACGCCACCCCAGCTGCCCATGCTGCTCCCGCTGCTGCTGGCCCACTGCACTGCCTGGACCCTCAGCACACAAGCCGTAACCCGGGGGGGGCCTCAGGACTGGGCTGAGGAGGGCAGCACCTCCTCCCTGGCCTTGGGTGAGGCCTGCGGCGTCTACACCCTGAGCTGTGCCAAAGGTCTACGCTGTGTGCCACCAGCACGAGAACAGAGCCCACTGCAGGCACTGCTGCAGGGCAGGGGCGTCTGTGCCAGGCAGAGCCGCAGCGGCCCCGGAGACAGGACCACGATCATAGGTGAGGGTGAAACTCGGGGTGCGAGGGCAGGGTCAGCCTGGAGCATTTTGGGGGGTTAAGGGCCTTGCTCAAGGGCCCAACAGACATGTGACTCTCCTGCCGACGACAGGATTTGAACTGATGACAGGAAGCCACTGAGCTGCACGCCGCCCCCCAGGGGCATGTGCGGGCAGCACCTTCCCAGGCTATTTGCAGCCGGGGTCTGCATCAGCAGACCGCTGAGAGTCCGCGCCCTTTTATAGAGCGACTTTAAGAGGCTGCCAGCAGGCAAGGCTAAAGGGGCAGGCCTGCGATTCATGTGGGATGGGGAGCGCAGGGCCCAGCGATGCCCTGCACCAGGAAATATTTATAAACCTATGATCGCATGATTTATAATTACCTGCATCATCACTGCAAGTCAGGTGTTACATGCTGATTACTTGTACATAAAACTGTATGTACCAGACTTCCATATCATTATGTGTATAATAATGTCATAATTCTGTCATAATTATGATAATCATAAATTCATTGCATATCAGGGAAGACTTTTTTTAGTGTGTCTGTCTGTCTGTTTGTGCGTGTGAGGTGTGCTTTTAAATGTGTGTGTGTGTGTGTGTGTGTGTGTGTAATGTCTGTGTAATGTTTGGTGTGTATGTGCATTTAAATGTGTGTATGTCTAGTGTTTGTGTGATATTAAGTGTGTATGTGCTTGTGATTGTGTGTGTTGTCTGTGTAATGTTAGGTGTGTATGTGCATTTAGTTGTGTATGGGGGGTGTCTGTGTGATATTAAGTGTGTATGTGCTTTTGAAAGGGTGTGTGTAGTGTCTGTGTGCTGTTGGGTGTGTGAATGTGCTTTTAAATGTGTGTAGTGTCTATGTGATGTTATTTGTGTGTTTGTGTGTGTGCCCGTCTCTAAAGTGGATTTGCTGAGATTTGCAGTCAGATACTGTAAACCTTTATCAGACAAGAGTCAATGAGTTTTAATTGCTGGTTTCTCTTCTCTGTTATTGTGTTGCTCAGATACGCGTCCTCCAAGCAGCAGTGATCTGGAGAAGGTAGGTCTTTGCCCGTAACTTATCTCCTCAGAAACCTGGATCAAGTACGATGAACCGATCTGGTGAAGCTCAACTGAAATATTTTAGTTAAAGCCCACAAAAATCACTTTAAGTCCAATATAATTCCTTAAGCATAATGTTTCCTGTATTTGTGAAAATATATATCCCCGTGTCCCTAGTTATAATGTATGTGCATAAATTATATATGGTGTGTTAAATTTTATAATACATTTTCAAATGGTCAACGAAGTTCTGTTTTACACCCCCTGTAGGCTCCCTGCCGTAAGCTGTTAAATTCTGTCCTGAGGGGTCTTGAGCTCACGATCTTTCCTTCCAGCCGGGATATCTACATCCCGAACTGTGACACTCGCGGATTCTACAGGAAGAAGCAGGTACAGGTTACGGGAGAGGAACAGGGAGCTGGAGATGTCACTTATCATAGACGAGCTCCCCTAATGGGGGGCAGTCAGCTGACACGGGGCACAACAGCTGTGACCTCCTGACTGGCATTTTAATTATTTTGACCTTACTTTTACAAGCAGTGACTTAACGCTTTTATGAGTGCTGACATGACTTTCTAATCAGTCGTGACTTAACACTTTAGGGTCGCATTGATGGTGGCTTGACAGTAAAATGACAGCCGACGTGTCACTTGAAGCAGTGGTGACTTTAACCCTCTCCCCCCAACAGTGCCGCTCCTCCAAAGGTATGCAGCGCGGCCACTGCTGGTGCGTGGACGAGCACGGCGCGAGGCTGCCGGCGCGTGTGGGAGAGGATGGCACGCTGCCGTGCGATGGGGAGTGAGCGACGCCCTTTGGCCAGCAGCCCTGAACCCACAGCCAGACGGGAACGACGGTGCGGCTTTCGGTTCGATTTGGATGCTGTCTGACTGGGATATATCAGGGTGCGAATCCCCAGGAAGAGCATTACAAACTCATCATACTTGGTCATTGTCACCCTCTCATTGAACACACCCACGTGTGACACTCCGCGGCCGTCAATGACACGGCCAGTGCACCGCTGAACACGGGAACATTTAACGTCTAGTGATTAAACGTGCTGCTTGGCGTCGAGATCCACTGTTCCTTAGGATTTCACATGACAGAGAGTGCCGCTTAATTATTGCATTATTTTGATTTCCATTTCGGAAAGCATTTAGACTGAACATTCCAGAAACGTTGATAGGATGTGGAAAAGGTAAGGTGTTAAGCTTTGAGCATATTTTTGGCGCTGCACTGCCCCCAAGTGGACGATTTTAAAACCGTAATTTTAGAGTAAAAACTTCTGTAGGCCTATAGACAATGCCAATAGGTTCGTAGATCAATAGAACTATTTTGCGGATAACGATAATTATATTATTGACTCGTAAATTACGTCTTGTGTAATTTTCATATTATTTATTTTGGAATAAAATGATATTGTCGTGGACGCTTGCTTTGAATATCTACACCTACTGCATCTTTTTAAATATACATAACCCATTATGCCTACGATTATAGACACACCGGCGGTCTTTTTGTATCTTGTCATGACGTCTGTCATCGCAGCCATTGACTGTTCCTGCGGTTGTCCAATTTTTGAAGCTGTATTGTATGGAAAAAAATATTCTAAGCATATTTTTGTAACTTTTATATTTTGCATATATATAATGTATGTTTGTCCTATTATTTAATGAACTACTAAGTATTTTATACTTCCTACTCTTCTTTATTTAAAAATAAAAAACTTATTTTTATTATTTGTCACAAAACTTTGGGCCACATCTGTGGCACCTTACTGGGGGCTTAACTCTTTAAATCACGTCCCTTCAAAAGCTAAAGCTATTTAACTGCTGTAAATGTTTTATATTTTCTAAGTGTTTTATTTATACTTTGATCAATTGTTATTCAAATGTATTTGAATTCCCTATTAAATGCTGTTTTTAACGCAGATTGAAAAACAGAAATACCAATATTATTGTAAAGCTGCTGTATTTGTTAGACAGCTGATCTTTGTCAGCCATGCGGTCAAGTCACATCTCAGGCATCGCAAACAGAATTTCGTCTATTGAGAAATCGTGCTTATATTTGAAAACTCACCTTTTTCGCTCCAGTCAGTACCACTACTACTACTATTACTAGCAATAATAATAACAACAACAATAATAATAATAATAATAATAATAATAATAATAATACATTTGGTGCCCTAAAAGCACTTCCATTTAATAAATTATAGATGTTATAATGAAATAGTGACCTGGAAAGTGACTGTGTCATGTATTGAGAATGACTTAATAAAGGACGTTTTGGTTTTTAAAACAAATCAGGGTTCCCCAATTCTGGTCCTGGAGAGTCAGTCTGCACCACAGTTTGCAGATTTCCCTGCTCAGACACACCTACTAAACCTGGCAATTAGCTGGTGGGCTGAATAAGGTGCGTTTGAGCAGGGAAATCTGCAAACAGTGGTGCAGACTTTCCCTCCAGGACCGGAACTGGGGAACCCTGATATATAGAGACATGTCCCTTATCCTTAGAGCTTATTGGCTCTAATACTGAGATGTTACAGAAGGGCCTGATTATCTATATCAGGTGTAACAAATTAGGGCTGTATATAGGCTCTCCAGGGTGGTAGCGCTCCAGGACCAGGGTTAGGGATCCCTGCCCTAGGTGGCGTTAGTTTTCTACTCCTCTATAACTGAAGCCTAGTTGTATTTTAAACATTTACAAAATCTGTACATTATCAGTCCATCTATCCATGCATTTTTCATTCGCTTATCCCGATCAGGTTCGCGGGGGGCTGGACCTTAAAACAGTCGTTTATCTCTAATATAAAACACAAAAAAGAGGTACTGAACAGCAAAACAAAAATGTGAATAGTAGGCACTATAAATCATTCTTCAAATGTTTTAAAGATATATTTCATATACATATTATATATATTATAATCACTTGCATCTGCTCACAATGTTGATATAAATATTATAAAGATAAACAAAACAATCGCCGCCGTCTCCACAAAGTGCAAGCATGTATGCAGATGCAGGCCTATGTGGAGTTTCAAAGGGAGAAGCCTGCTACAGTTATAGGATGCGGAGAGCGCCCCCCTCGCTGCAGATGGTCTGATTCGGGTGTCACACCTGCTCCCCACCTGGCCGCGAGGAGGACACGTGGCCGGTCATGTGACTTTACAGGGAACTCTAGAAGGTTCAGTTGGATTTCATTGGGGGAGTGTTAGGAGGCGGGGCGGGACTGGAGCCTGTGGAAGGGGGCGGCGCGGCGCCCGCCGGAAGCTCCTCCGCGGACGGACGGCGCTCCAGCCGATCCTTTGATTGTCCCGGAAGCGGACGGTGAGAGGGGGTGCGTTTCGCAGGAACAGTTCGCCTCCCGGTCCCGGTTTCTGTCCGGCTCCTCCATGGCGTCCCTCGGAAACCCGGGCGCCGTTTCGAGCCCCATGGTTATACTGGCTCCGAAAACCAAGACGAAGAAGAAGCATTTCGTGCAGCAGAAGGTGAAGGTGCTGCGGGCCAGCAGCGACCCGGTGCTCGGCGTCTTCATGTGGGGAGTGAACCACTCGGTACGCGGTGAGACCTCTCCGGAGTGCCCCGGCGATCGCAGCCGCGGTCACAAGGCCCCTTTAACTCCATAGGGTCCAGCTAAGTCTCATGCCGCTGTATTCTTGGGGTAACCCGCAGATCGTGAAGATCATACGCTGGGAGGGTGCGGATATTCACGGAGTAATCAGGTTATGCCGCTAAAATACAGCTCTTCAGTGGGGGCGGAGCACGGATTCTGGGCGGGGGAGCAGAGTTATGCGTGTACAGGTCTGAACGCAGCACCAAATGGAGTAATGGGGCTTTGGCAGTCTTCAGTTAGATACACGTAAATTAGTATGATTGCGAGGAATGCAGGCATGTTTGGTGAGTTCCTTTGTGTGTGTGTGTGACTGTGCTGGCCGTACCCGCCTGTGACCCCTGCCTGCTGTTGGCCGTACCCGCCTGTGACCCCCACCTGCTGCTGCCCGTACCCGCCTGTGACCCACCTACTGCTGGCTGTACCCGCCTGTGACCCGCCTCCCGTCCGCAGATCAGCGAGCTGAACCAGGTCCCTGTACCTGTCATGCTGCTTCCGGATGACTTCAAAGCCAACACCAAGATCAAAGTCAACAACCACCTCTTCAACAAGTAAAGTCAGCTCTTGCCGGCATGGCTTTGTTTACAGGGTTTTTGTTCTAGTTTTTCCCACCCCGCCCAAGCGAGATCTGTGTGCGGTGTCTTTACAGTGTCTGTCGTTTTCTGGGGTATCGCAAGTGTTAAATGGGCATGTGTGTTTGTAAATAACAGCTGGACCCTGTTATATGCATAGGCTGGTCGCTCACAGCCTCGTGGGAATGTGTGGCTATCAGAGGAGCCCACGTTCCCGTGAGGTTATGATCAGTGCTTTCCTGTTAAAATGAAGCTTTGATTCAGACACTTTCTGGCGCACTGAAGCTGCGTAGTTCAGCAGGAGCAGATGGAAACAGCATTGCCTGGGGGTGCCATGTTCCTGCCAGGGCGTGTGTGTGTGTGTGTGTGTGTGAGAGGGGGGGTGGTAAGGTTTATGTTTATTTCCAGTTTTATTGTTTTTTTTTTTCCCCTTTTCTGTGCTTGTGATGCAGATTTCCACAATAATCTTTTCAGGAGTGTGGGGTTTGCTTTAAAGTTTGCTAGTTTAAAGGAATGTCAGGGTGGAGGGTGCAATGTAAAGGGGCGGTGTAGAAACTGGACGGTCAGATGGTGACTCCCCAGTGCGGTGGCATCTTGTGGGTGTTTTGGCTGTGTGCTTTGAGCAAGATGAGTGTCTGAAAGTGTAGAAGGTAAATTGGCAGCACTCCCTCAGTGTCTGTCTGTCTGTCTATGTGTGTGTGTGTGTGTGTGTGTGTGGCAGAATAGGGACATTGTCCAAACATCATGAATCCGACATTTGGTTTTCCTAAGAGCTGCTCTCTTTCTTTACAGAGAGAACCTTCCAGGCCATTTTAAGTTTAAGGAATACTGCCCCCAAGTGTTCCGGAACCTCCGGGAGCGTTTCGGCATCGAGGATCTCGATTACCAGGTGACGATGACGCCTGTATCACGGTCCATTGGGTTTAAAGGTCACGCATCTTGAATCTGCCGGACAGTGTGTACGTGCCATCTGACTCCCTGCATCATGGACAGTGTCACCCAGCCGATGACAGCGCTCTGCCTTTCTGCTCCGCTTTTTAAAACATCTCTCTAGAATCAACCGCCTCCCCAGTCACTTCGCGGAGTAATAGCAGACACCCCCTTAAGGGGAAAGTGTTTCTGGGGAGGGTCCTGGTAGGAAAACCACACCCTTCTTGGCCAGATCCACTCTCTGTGTGCTGTTCTGTATGCTGCCTGCATCCTCACCACGGCCTTCGAATCCAAATGGGCCATGGAGAAGCGCCGTGTCCCCGAGGACCTCCAGACGGCTTATTTTTAACAGCTCATTATTTCAGGCTGTTTTTAAAACCTGCTGCTTAATTGACCCCATTTAGACAGCGGCTGCTGTTTCGGCACCAGGCTTGCCAGGTCGGGACACAGTGGAGGTTTTGGCATCAGGAGGACCTCGCTGAGTCGGGACTTGGTTATGGCATCAGGAAGGTCCGCCGGGTCAGGATGTGGTTTTGTCGTCAGGAGTGCCCATCGGGTCGGGCTGCGGTTACGGCGTCAGGAGGGCCCGCGGTTTCGGTGTCACCCATCTTTCTTGTCCTTGTTCCTCCCCATCAGGTGTCTCTGACCCGCAGCCCGCCCGTCAGGGGGGGTGATGACCCTGGAGAGGGGCTGCTGCTTACCTCCTACGATGGCACTCTGGTCATCAAGCAGATCTCCAGTGAGGATGTGGAGGACATGCACAACATCCTGTCTGAGTACCACCAGGTAGGATGTGGGGTGTCCTCGGGGGTGGGTTCTAAACTAGCAGGAACCAGTAGATGTGCATTCTCGCAGGGGGACAGATTGTGTGCAGGCAGGGGTCCCTGAGGTCACCTTTGTGTCCCCCCCCAGCACATAGTAAAATGTCATGGCAACACACTGCTGCCTCAGTTCCTGGGAATGTACCGCGTGACTGTGGAGAGTGAGGACACCTACTTCATGGTCATGAGGAACATGTTTAGCCACAGGCTGGTCGTCCACAGGAAGTACGACCTAAAGGTGAGGCGCAGGCTGGTGGATCGGGACGCACATTCTTCTTTTGCCAGTAGAGGGCGCTCTCTCCTGCGGCATGAGTACAGAGCTGTAGCAGCTGCTGAGAGACCTTCTTCCTTACATGGTTCACGCTGATGTGTTTACGAGAAATTTCATACCTCTACAGGGGTCCCTTGTCGCCCGTGAAGCAAGTGAGAAGGAGAAGGTAAGATCATCTCCTTATGACACCTGAATCGGCGCAGTGGTGAACAATACCTGCTGGAGACGGTAACCCTAACCCAGCCTGATGTCGCTCCCATTCCAGGTGAAGGAGCTGCCCACCTACAAGGACGTGGACTTCAGGAATGACATGCAGAAGGTGCACGTCACCGAGGAGCAGAAGGAGAAGTTCATGGAGAAGCTGAACAGAGATGTGGAGGTGCGTGGAAGATCTCCATTATGTGCCTCTTATGGGGATATCATCAGGCGACGGCTTTATTGTTTCTGGGGCCCCAATCAAAAAGTCGCTTTGAGATCCCCTGTCCCTACTGAGATGTTTCAGAAACCATAGCCAGTGAATAGAGTCAGAAGACCATAGCGAGCTAGCTGGTTAGTGGAACATGCTGCTTCAACATCTCCCAAATAAGGAACATATTTAATACTTAGTGTAGTGACTGTTAGTGGCCAGTGGGGGGGCCCTAAATCTTTTGCACCCAATGCAGGTGTGTAGATTGGGTGGTGGTAATCTCCGCGGCTGGGTTTTGGCGGTTGTATTTGCTGCTGTTCTGGTACCAAAGGGGTCAGCTCACAGACCCTGCATGCGGGATGGCCCTTGCAGTTCTTGGTCAAGCTGAAGATCATGGACTACAGCCTGCTGCTGGGCATCCATGACGTGGGGAGGGCAGAGCGGGAGGAGGATGAGCTAGAGGAGCCGTGCGTGGAGGAGGAGGCGGAGCCTGAGAATGGGCTGACGGCCGCCCCCATGGCCGGCTCTTACGGCACATCCCCCGAAGGCATCGCTGGCTACCTGAATTCCTGTAAGCCCCTTGGTCCTGGAGAGTTTGACCCCTACATCGATGTCTATGCCTTGAAGAGCATCCCAGGTAAGTGTGCCGGAAAGCACCATGAGGCCAGACGGGAAGCGGACAGTGCCATGGTAACACAGTACTTCCTGTCTCACTCCAGGAGCCCCTCAGAGAGAGGTCTACTTCATGGGCCTAATCGACGTGCTGACGCAGTACAACGCCAAGAAGAAGGCGGCTCACGCGGCCAAGACCGTCAAGCACGGGGTGAGTACCCCCCCCCCCCCCGTCCTGCCGGAGGGCTGCTTAGTGGGCTGATGTACACCCTCTGGCCAGGTGGTCTGATGCACACCCTCTGCTTCGTTCCAGGCTGGTGCAGAGATCTCCACCGTGCACCCCGAGCAGTACGCCAAGCGTTTCCGCGAATTCATCGCCAACATCTTTGCGTGAGGCGCCGCGCCCCGAGCCCTATGGCTGCGGCCTGCTTCACACGAAAAGAGACTGCTGTTTTTTTCCTTCCATTCTGTATATGTAGTTTTTATTCCGCGTCTGATGTATTTCCTCAAAGGACAAACATCCAAAGAATAGTTGCCCCCGCCTCAGCGGTCCTGTTTCTGTTACCGTAATCTTCCCCGGGGGGCATGAGGACGGGCGTACAGACAGAGCTGCCCGCTTGACTCAAGTGTGTCTGTCACCCTGGCGATGTGAAACGGACAATGTCCCGGTTGGGTGACTGACAGAGGCGGGACTTGCCGTAGCAGTAGGGACCAATAGCTAGGCTTACCGCTTTGTAAACACCCCCTGAAGAATGCAGATGGCACCAGCGAGAATCCACACACTTCCCAATAATGCAGCCCCAGGACAGCCCAAGGTGTGCTTTGTGAAATAAATTTTTAAGGCACTCAGAATATTTAATATTTTTTAAAAAGCCTATTCACTACATTTACGCTTCTTAGCTGGTTATGGCTAATATATATTTTTAAAGGTTTCTGGACTGAGTCTATTTTGCACAGTTTTCTGAATGCATGGCTGGCTTTCTGTCTAGCTGTCCATTGCTTTGGGGTCTGATATCACGTACAAATACTAGTGATTTTTCTCTGCTCTTGTATTTGCCCTTTTGTCTCCCTTTGGGGATATTTTTCCTTTTTAGAGAGACTGACATCCTCTGCTAGATTCCAGGAAAATAACGTGCGGGTTATAGTGCTCCATTCCCCGCGCTTTCATTAGCCCATGCTGAGAGGACCATCTGAAGGCACCACGTTAAGATTCCTCAAGGTTTTGGGATTGAAAGGTAAGCAGAAAAGTGGGAAGCGTGCGTTTCCTCGCCGCGGAGCGTGAGCAACCCTCACAGGAAGCGGCTGTCCTCACATCCTGTTTGGGACAATGGTGGCGGCCACAGCGGTGCCACTCTGCGTGCAGTGCCAAATTTTAATCCTGTTCTCCATGTCCTTCGGTTTCTAAAAAAACAAAAACACAATAAAGATGTGCATTGATAATAAGCTTGTGATCACTGTCCACACGGTCCAGTCATCTCTGGGGACATGGGCGACTGACGTCATCTGACGATACGGGAGGTTTTTTTAAACTCCTCGCCACTACATCCTGGAGGTCCAGCCGTAATCATGCGGGGTTTTTGAGGCAGCGGGTGTGCAACTCTGAGGGGTTCAAGATGAAGACTTTCCCCTGCTGATGAGCAACATAACAGCAGGAAAGGTAGGAAGTGCAAAATCAGCTTAGTGCAGGGGTAGGCAACCCTGATCCTGGAGTGCCAGTATCCAGCAGGTTTTCCGTTTTACCTGATGAGTTACAATCTGCCTGAGATCAGGTGTTGTTCATCAGAGACCAGGTAGGATGGAATACCAGCACTCCAGGATCAGGGCTGCCTACCCCTGGCTTGGTGATTAGAAGAGTTGACATTAGTGCCTCTGCTGCTGCTTGGGTGGGATGGGGCAGGCTGGGTGGTGTGCCTGATGGATGAGGAGAGGGGCCAGGGGTCAGGGATGCAGGTCCCCTTGCCAGGAGCCCTAATTGTGCTGATGGGTCCCTTCCTGTTGCTCCTGAATTCCATAGCGCTGCTTCTAACAAAGGATGGAAAAACACGACACTATCCCGTAACATGCTGACGGGTGAGGAGGGCCCATGTGCCGGGCCGGGCTCATGCCCTCGGGACCCCAGAGGGGGCAGGTGTATGACCTCTAAACCAGGCATAAAGTGTCAGCTGGAGGTCCAGCCACGTCTACCTAGGCTGTGCCCTGTGACAGTGCGGCCGCCTGGGTCTGCTCTTGGGGGGGGGGTCGACCCCTTTATTTCAAGTGCCCTCCTCCCTTCATTCCTTCCTCCGACACACCACTCCTTAATCACAGAGCTTCCTGGCAGGAGAGTCAGAGGCCCCAGAGTCTGTATCTGCACTATATCATAGCCAGGACAGTGTGTTTTTCCACAGTGCTGAAGTGCTGATGTCAGTTATTCTCCAGCCAGCGACTGTATCCGTTCCCAGCTAGTTGATTAGCTGCATGTGAAAATATTCACGCCCTACAGCTAAATAGTGCTTCTCCGTGTCTTTTAAGCAGGGTTTGGCAGCTGGTTTTATATCTTAAGTGAATGATTTACCCTGGAGAGGCCTATGTGTGGGTTCTGCTCAATATATCATTTACACTAGCGAAGGCGTAAACGGGGGTCAGTTTGTTGTTCTGAGGCCCTACTCAAAGGGGGTTACTTCGAGCCCATCCTTCAGATGTCAGAAACTAGCAGAAGATGGCAGCAAGCTAGCTGGTTAGCAGAACATGCTGCTTCAGCATCTCATAAGTAAGGAACGTGTTTGTTTAAAATTTAGTGTAGTGACTGTGTGTGACCAAGAGGGGGTCCCACACAAATGTGCGGTTTGAATGGTGGTGAGTGGTGTCGCTAGGTGTAAATGTGTTTAAACCACGCAGTTGGACTGCACTCTCCAGCAAGGCTGCAATGGTGTCCTTGGGAACGAACCACACAGAAAATGATGAGCCTGAGCGTCAGGCCTTATCACATGGCCACAGGGGGTCAGTCCAAAGCCACTGCACCTCCTCCAGGATGTCCTGTCAGTCCCACAGGTCACAGGGGGCATTGAGGGCTTGACTGAATTTGCCAGCGTGGAACGGCCAGCTGAGTCCAGATCGTCCAGGATCCCACGCTCAGACAGGTCTTAGCGCACCAGAGCCAGCATTCCCAGCATCCCACCTCCCGCTGATCAGCCAGGATCTGCAGGATTTACAAGGTACCGTAGGGTGGGACCAAGCCTGTCGAGCTGCGGGCGAAGGGTTCTCTCATGGATTATGTGCGTTTAGATGTTATTCTGACAGATCAGGTAGGTCGCTGGGTTGATGTACTTTCTAGAATTACAGACTAAATGGACACAAGGGGAAACTGGAGGAAGAAAAGGATGGAAACATAAACATGGTGACTGTCATGGTCCTGTTTCATGGAACGGGTGATGATCTAGTGTGTGTGTGTGCGTGTGTGTGCATGTGCGTGCCCTGCGATGGACTGGTATGGGGTGTCCCCTGCCTTGACCCCTGTGATGCATGGGACAGGCTTCAGGCTCAATGTGACCTGGTATCAGAGGGATGGAGGTTCGTGAATGGCATGTTATGAGTCACAAATGTATTTGGGGCAAATCAAGGAGGTAATGCCTTTGGTTGTGATTCGCTGCATTAAACGATGGCACAGAAGTCTGGAAGCTGCTCTTGGACTGGAAAGTGACTCGCTGATGGGGGCGGGGTAAAAAAAACAAAAGTACATCTGAAGTAATTGTAGTTAAATGTCATGAAGATCTCATGTTATGAAACGCACATCCATATTCAGAGTAGTACAGGTGTACCTGTACCTAAGTTTCACAAGTACAATCCTCATTTCACAATTATGAATGATAATTTACAAGTTTATGATGTTCAGGTTCATGCATTTATATCTTTCCAAATCACTAGTTATGAGGGGAAAGCTATGCTGACATATGCTGACATGGCCAATGGATTTTGCTAAGAAAAAAAATTTCACTTACTAAGTTCCGATGAGGGGACAGCACGGTGGTGCAGTGGTTAGTAATGTCGCCTCACCCCTCTGATTGATTGATTGATTAAAGTTTATTGTCACATACACAGAAAGAAACATGTACAACCCTCTGGGACCTGGGTTTGAATCTCTGCCAGGGTTCCGTGTGTGTGGAGTTTGCATGTTCTTCCTGTGTTGTTGTGGGGTTTCCTCCAGGTACTCCGGTTTCCCCTCACAGTCCAAAAACATGCTGAGGCCGATTGGAGTTGCCAAATTGCCCGTAGGTATGCATGTGCGTCTGGTGTGTGTGTGTGCCCTAGAGGATGGGTGGCGCCTCATCCTGGGTTGTTCCCTGCCTTGTGCTCGTAGCTTCTGGGATAGGCTCCGGACTTAGCTCTCACTAAATCAATGACAGACATAACATTCAAAACACATTCTGATACCTGTATGAAGAGAACTCCAATCTTTCCTATTTCCTGTTCTTGTTATGGTGTCTACCTTAGCACAAGAAATACAAAATAAAGTCAATGAGCCTAACCTGAAACCGACCAATGCATGAAAGTCTGGCTTTAATCTGCCAATTAGCTCAGGCCCTCAGGAGCGAGTTTCATTCACACAGTGGGAAATTCCCAGTTAGCCAGTGACAACCACTCAACATGTGATTTTTCTGTGATAGCATGACAGGCAAAGAGCAGAGTACAACAGTGGTAGCTTGGTACAATAACGATGAGTGAGCGTGGTACAGCAGCAGTGTGTTAGTTCAGTACAGTACCGCAGCACAGTATAGCAGTGGTGTGTGATTGCGGTAGAGCTGTGTGGTACAGTAGCATGGTCCAGTAGCAGTGTATGAGCATGGTACAGCAGCTGTGCATGGGTGTGGTACAGCAGCGAGGTACAGCAGCTGTGCATGGGCGTGGTATAGCAGTGTGGTACAGTAGTGGTATGTGAGTGTGGTACAGCAATGGTGTGTGAGGCTCCGGGCCATTCATGTAGCCCCCCCTGTTCGGTGCCCCCCCTGTTCGGTGCCCCCCCTCCCCACCCTACCACTCTGAGATCTTCCTTATTGCCCTACAGATGATGGACGACATCCACAACACAACATCTGACCATGGCAACTACACGCACTGGTTCATGTATGAATGTACCCTGCACCCGGACTACAGCTCACGACGTGTGTTCCTCTTCCTAATGCACCTGCTCTTCTTCACGGTGGGTCTGTTGGAGAACTGCCTGGTTGTGTGGGTCAACTGGAAGCGCAGGAAGTCCTGCAGCCGCGTGCTGTTCTGCGTGCTCAATGTGAGCCTGTCTGACCTCATGGTGGTGCTGCTTATGCCCTTCTACATGCTCGAAGTCACCATAGAGGAGGTGTGGCTGTGGGGCCACTTCCTCTGCAAGCTCACACACTTTGTCTATATGGTGAACTTCTACAGCAGCTCCTTCTTCATGGCTTGCATGACGCTCGAGCGCTATCTGTCAGTGTCCCGGCCGGAGTCGGCCAGCTGGGGCCTGCCTGAGCGCCACCGCAGGGCTCTAATCTGCGGGGGCTTGTGGACTCTCGCCTTCCTGCTAGCCCTCATCGAGAATGTGCATGTGGACCTGCTGGAGTTCGAGGAACCTGGCTGCTTCCTGGTCCCCGAGTACAACTACAGAGAATGGTACACTGCTCTCAACTGCCTCGCACTCCTCTTCCAGTTCGTGGGGCCTGCGGCCATCATCATCACATGCAACGTGCTGATCGCGCGCACCGTGCGCACTGTGGCCGACGTGGAGGGCCGGCGCGATGTGTGGCTGGTGCACGTGTACTCTCTGGTATTCGTGCTGTGCTGGCTGCCGTACCACCTGGTCATTGTGTTCATGATGGTGGACGACGTGGCCCCGCACCTCTTCAGCTGCAACATGATGGATGCTATCATGTTCTCCTACAGCATTGTACAGTGCCTGTCGCTCTTCCACTGTGTCGCCAACCCCATCCTCTACAACTTCCTCAGTAAGGGTTTCCAGGAAATGCTCATCAACACATTGCTGCAGCACCTGTCCGGCAAGGCACCCAACGCTCAGGGCTGCACCGACACCGACCACACCAAGCGGCCAGCCGCAGGCAAAGAGGGCCGTCGCGCCAGCACGAGTGGCACCAGCCACTCAGATGTTGGCCCTTGAAGAGAGGAGCCAGGGGAGACGGCCCACTGAGGCACAGACTGGAGGAGACGCGACTTCAAACACACCTCCCCGAAGAGCCGAAAGGAACTTTAAGTATGAGCAGCACCTGGAGAGAGAGGGAGCATGCAGGGTGTTGGGGCCATGTCTCACTCTTTCACTTAGTCTCAGAGAAACAGACTCACTGCAAATAAAGAGGGGAGTGCTGCTCCCCCAGCACACAAAACAGTCACACAGGACCACAAAGGAAAGAACAGTGACAGCTGCACCACACCCCCCAGTACAAAGGCAGGCATATATGAACCAGACTTTTTAGATGCTGGGTATCCTTGCTGAATCGAATGGCTGCTTAATTTCTATCCTTGGAACTACTGGCATTACTCATTCTGAGCATTTTATTTACATGCAACCAAGTATGTCGAATTAAAAAACCTCCAGTCTTTGAATGAGTGAGGTTTTTAATTAAAATGCACAAAATACCAGGGTTGCCAACTTTGATCAGCCGGCTGGAGTGAGATTTTCAATGAGACAAGTCTGCACACACATGCACATGCATTTACATGTATCTAACTTTTATCTTGTAAATAGTTGCAAACCGTACAGACTATCGCAATGCTTTTGATGTACCTAATTTGTGGTTTATAATAGAATAATATCGATTTGACGTAAGATTTCTTGCATGACAGTCAAAAAATGTTTCATGCCAGATGATTTGGCAGCCCTGACCAGTACATTAAATAAAGAAAATCTGGTTTTTAATAAGTCCTGCATTAACTGCTGCTGGCTTTGCAGCACACTCCCCAGAGTGTCATTTCTGGGCCTCAGACTCGACACAATATCTAGGCAGCCAATCACCGCTCTGGACACCACAGGCAGGTTTGTTTCTGCCCCCCCACCTCACCTCACCTCAGATATTTCAGCTAGCAAGTCGAGTCTTAAGTGTGTAGCTAGTTAGCTGATTAGCAGAACATGTCTTGCAATATGATTCTTTAACATTTAGTGCAGTGACCATTTTTGTCCAACACACATGCACGGTCTGAGTGACTGTAAACACTGCCACTGTGTGATATTACCCTGGTGAAGAAGCGTTTCCGATCAGCAGCCAGTCAGGATCCTTAGTTTGGCCACCAGAGACCTTCTGGCTGGGATCTCACACTTCCTGTTGCTTATCCTGTGGGTGGGATGTCACATGATCCAGAGACACAATTGGAGGAAACCATGAGGATAAAGGTACTGCTTCCAGGACGAGGCTGGAAGGTCATAGGTCAGATCGTTCGGGGGAAACCGGGGCCGGCTGTCCTGCCCTGCAGCACTGGGTCTAATGGCGTTTCTCACAGATAACAGAGCAAATAACAAGCTGCCTCATTACGTTTACATAAAAGTACTGTCAGCATTAATCAAATTATCCAACAATGGCTGCTTTTATCCGATTTTATTAATGGAACAAACAAAACTGAAGCATGAATTGAAGGACCAACATGACATCATTTGTTATAACAGTGTCAACAAAAACCAGTATAAATACAATAAATAGATGGTAAACCCTTGACCTACTTTATGAAATAAGGCAGATTCTGACAAAAGAGGGAACCATTCTCAGATGGGGGGGGGGGTCTTTTACCACCTTAATGAACCTGGAGTTGATTCCGACAGATCCACAAGAACACCATTTTTGTGACATTTCATCAATGTACATGCATCTCCACAGACATTTTAAGGCTTTAAGTGTAACAGAAAACAACCTGCTAATGTGATGGCACCAAGCTGACTGCTACTCGGCTCCATGTCACCGCGTCGCTGCTTCTCGGGTGAATGCCGACGTACTGGGAGCTGGGCACTGCATTCTGTAAAGCAGCACAGTGCCTTCATCAGAAACACCTTCAAAACATATCTGAAAATACCCATACACTACATGACCCACCAGTAGGAGTGGAGCCACAGCGGACATGCGCTGCCTCACAGAGCCGCTGCCTGGGGCGGTACCTCAGCTACAGCTCACCCTCACAGGGCCGACGCACGGGGCAGTACCTCAGCTACAACTCACCCTCACAGAGCCACCGCACGGGGCGGTACCTCAGCCACAGCTCACCCTCACAGAGCCGACGCACGGGACGGTACCTCAGCCACAGCTCACCCTCACAGGGCCGACGCACGGGACGGTACCTCAGCTACAGCTCACCCTCACAGGACCGACGCACGGGGCGGTACCTCAGCTACAGCTCACCCTCACAGAGCCGCCGCACGGGGCGGTACCTCAGCCACAGCTCACCCTCACAGAGCCGCCGCACGGGGCGGTACCTCAGCTACAGCTCACCCTCACAGGGCCGCCGCCTGGGATGGTACCTCAGCTGCAGCTCACCCTCACAGGGCCACCGCCTGGGACGGTACCTCAGCTACAGCTCACCCTCACAGGGCCGCCGCGCGGGGCGGTACCTCAGCTACAGCTCACCCTCATAGATCCGCCGGGCGGCGGGGTACGTCAGCG
>JAAGVU020000038.1:729471-751156 GCA_011763525.2 Mormyrus iriodes | reverse complement strand
ATTTTCCTGAAAACAGTAGCAAAAGCCTAAATTAAAGTAGGACCAGATCAAGAGGGAGCGTATCGCCCACTGACTGTTCCTGTGCTTTCTTAATTCTGCTTTTTAGTTTCCCAGTGCTTCCTTTCAGTCCTGTTGGATCTTTTCATGGTTGCAGGAGCTACCAAATACTGAACAACAGCTAAAACAGCGAGTCATTCCTCATTCAAATGAAATGACAGGCCTAGTATCTGTTTGTATAAACTTTATTCTGTTCCCTTTGTTGTTAATACAGTTCCACATAAAAATGTCAAAGAAAAAAAAACTTTATGTACTGGTTAATCAGAAACACAGAAAGACCAAAATATTTAGAGGCCAGTTCCCAGAGTTCATAATTCCGATTCCGTTAACCACGAGAGGGCTTACGTAAGAAATCCGTTGTCCCTGCAAACACTTTCAGTTAAACTTTTACTGGGAAATTTGTTTTTTGACGTCTGACCCACAAATCAGACTTGTCCTGCTCAGTAGAGTTTTCCTGGCAGTGGTACATGGAAAAAATTCTCCATGTTCTATCTGAAAAACGTGTGTAACAATGAAGCCGGACTTTTCTGCTGAGCAACACCATACTATCAGAGGGATGCAGAGTGCTAACCTGTCGATTCTGTCCGCTGAAGCCCCTGACCCGCCTTTCATTGAAGGCAGAATGTGGGGACAACTCTATGGTGGTCACTTTGATCACACTGAATTTTCCTTCATGTCACCACTGGGTGGCACAGTACTGCTGTGCCCATTGCGCAACGGTTAAAGGTTTGAATCCTGACCCAGTTCACATGTTTTGTCAGGGTGGAATTCCTCCCAGAAAGCAAGAAGATGCTATTTAGGTCAAATTGAGACTGTCGTTTGAGGTTCCCGTTATGCCCTGGCATCCTGTACAGGGAGTGACCTGGCCCATGGTTTCTGGGATAGGCTCTGGAATTTATCAGAACAGATGTAAGGACTAAGGTTATAGGTGACAGACAGTATATTCAGTGATAAGACCTGAAATGGTCATAAAGAAATTTGTAACATTTTAAAGGAACAGTGATCATCATAAAAAATATATCAAATTGAAAAAATCACTAAAAAAAACCTATTACATCAGATGCAAATTTCGGAATAATGACTCATAGACCAGTTTACACAGATACAAACAAGCTCTAGATATCCGTACAAATTTCATTACATACAAGTACATTGTTGTAAATACATTACCAATAATCATAACAACATTTAAACAACAATATCATTATATAGCTATACAACTCTTATCATTTTTAGCCTAATCATGTTCAATAGACTTTATAATAATTCGTCTACAGTTCCGTGTACTTACAATTTAGCCATTGGATAATAATTATTTTAATACTGTAAATCATGGCACCAGCTAATGGATGAAGCCTATGGGAACTGCACTGCTGCTCATCTCAGCACTGTATGGTGTGAAGATCACACTGATTCACTTTTTTTCCTACAGTTATTTTGAGTATCTTTCTCCATTGATGAATGGGTCGAGGGCAGAAGGGTATTGGAGAAGCTTTGATGGACACTGCTATTACACTCTGAGTCATTCCTCATGTTCATTTCAGGGCTTCTAAAGCTCTGAAAAATGTGGGATATTTTGCTTTTTTAATGCGATTCTTTCTTACAGTTGTCATATGCCATTAGCCAGACAGAGCATCTTTCCATCACCTCATATGAACATCCAAATTGTTATTTAATTTTCAGCACCAGTGTCTACTGGGCAGTGAGAAATTTCCTCAGGAGGTCCTCCGGAGGTTGCCAAGATGTTCCACGAACCCTCATGCCATCAGCTCTGTGTCCTGGTAGGACACCCAGGCAAAGTCCAGGCTCTGTAGAACTCCTGGTGTCTTGCTGAAGCGGAGACTTGGCAGCAGAACCAAATCAGTGATCCCATACATCCCCCACAACCTACCAGCAGAGAGACGCTATATCCAGTTCTGACTGTCTTATCCATTCACTGAGGCTCTACTTCTATATTCAGTATAAGCTGGAACTGAGTGTGTGACATGAGGTTGAGGGCTCTCCAGACACTTACTGCTAGCTAGGTGCATAGTCTATAATCCTGTGCTTATCTCAAAGCCAACATCCATCCCCATGGCAAACCAGGAGGAAACAAGGGACCTTTCACTAGGAGGCTGTTCACTCTCCAGGAGGAGCAAGCGAGAAGCCTGGTTCAGCCTGGTCCTCCTCTTAGGAGTATGGCTTCAGGATCTGCAGAATTCCTAGGGGTAAAACCCACTTTTTTTGAGAAAGATCGTGAGAACACAGACAGCTGCCAGGTCCACTGGGACATGGTACAGTGTGGATTATTACCAAGTTCTCCTGTCCAGATGATGGCAGCACAGTGAAGAGTACACAGAAGATGTGTGCACTCAGGAGTGGCAACATGGGGCACACCCAGGGGAGAGCAATATAATTCTATGGCAAGGAAATAATGAGTAAGAAAGACTTGTTTCTTCATGATTAAAATGTACTTGAGTCAAGTTTCTTTGTTTTTTTCACTTGATTTTGCCATCTTATCTCATTCATGACTCATCTATAGCTCCTACATACTCTAACACACTGTTATGAGCGGGAAAATGCATTTTAAACACACTGGCACATAATATCCCCACTATGAGTGAAGGCTTCAGTTCCACTTCAGAGGCCTGTATCTGTGTCTGTGCTTATGAGAGTGAATTTGACCCTAGTCTGTAATATCCAAGGTCAGCAGTGGTTAGGAAACCCCTCTCCTAGAACTGGCCCGTCCCAGGCTGGTGGTGCTGCTCTTGCGGGGCAGACCAGCCATGGGGACAGCAGGGGGGGGCTCAGGAGGGCAGCCGTGCTGCAGCAAGATGTCAGCACACTCCTGGCTGCCTGCGAAGCGCGCCATCGTTAGGGCAGTCTGGCCCTGGGAATCCTTCGCTGTCACGTCGCTGCCATACTGCAGAGAAAGGGAGAGAGGGATGGAGTGACATGGCCTGCTTAAAAACGAAACACAGATTTCCAGTTGCGATTAACAAACATGCTCCAGAGGGTGAATCACGTTAAAATTGTGAGTTTGCTTAGCCCATACGTCCTCTTAGTAATAGAATTGCCAGCGATGAAGCACAGTCAGAAGAAAATAGGTCGGACTATGGCGAAGTTCCAATCTGGAGACATGGACTGACACCAAAGAGAGGCTCTCTCACCCAGATCAGCAGCTGTGTCATCACAACATTGGCCAGCTGACAGGCTGCATGGAGGGCAGAGCACTGGTCAGACGGGGACTCGCCGGCCAGGCTGGGCGGGGCCGCGTTGATCTCCTCCTTAGTGCTGTGGGCGAGGAGCAACAGCAGCTTGGGAATGTCTTTCTCCTTCACAGCGGACAACAGCCTGGCGGACATGGCTGCTGGGGCGCCCTGGGGCGGAGCTGGCAGGGGGGCCACGAAGAGCCTCTGCTCGTACTTGGCACGGATCCATGACTCCCTCTCCTCCCTGGGACATGGCAGAAACTCAGTCAAGACACAGATTATCAGGTGGCAAGCACACTGTAGGCCCCCCCCCTCCCCCATGTGGCATAACCCCCACCCCACACTTACCGGCTGGCCTCTGGTGTGGGCTTCCGGCGGCCCATGGTACAGCTCTCCCACACGCTGTTGGCCATGTGGTTCCCAATGGATGAGAGCACCAGTGTGAGCTCACGTGGCCAGTCGTCTAGGTCCAGTGAGCGCACGCGTGACAGATGTGTCCCCAGGTTGCGGTGGATCCCGGAGCACTCGATGCAGATCAGCGCGCCCAGGTTGAGGCTGGCCCAGGTAGGGTCTATGGGAGGACCACAGAAGGGTCAAGAGAACAGGAGCCACATGCGCGGAGAGGGAGCAAGGAATTAGGGAGGAGGGATGGAGAGGCAGAGATGGAAAAACATAAATCAGGTCACACACTCACTGGGGGCGCTGCAGTCCACGCAGAGACCATTCCCCCGGGCGTTCCTGATAGCCTGAAGGGCTACTGCCTCGCTCTGGCTGCTCCTGCGTGCCTGCAGACCACACACATGCACATCAGCCTGTACAAAGCCTTTCTCCCTGTCTGCTCAGCAGCAGGCTGTCATGGCCAGCCACTTGCCTTATTTTTGCTGCTCTCACAGGACTGCAGGCTGGCCAGAATCTGGCTCTCAATGGCCTGCACCCAGGAGTCTCTCTCCTCCTGGCTCTGGGCCTCAAAGTGCCATGTCTGCCCCGTACTGGCCACGATCATGAAGTCCGAGTTCTCCTCCTCTGTGAGGTGACACACAGGCAGCGGTGACCTGCTAGAGTGAAATGTGCCAGGGACTGTGCTCCACCTCTGAAAACGGAACCTCTTCCCATTCAGCCAAACACACAGAAACAGCACACACTTTTACGGTCTTTGTGCATGTGTCCGCATGCAGGGGGAGGTACGATGGAAATGAGGGGCAGGGGCGCCAACGGGATGAATGTTACGGATGAAAGGACTGCTTCAACAACCGACCGCGTGTATGCCAGAGTGATGGATGCTTTGAAAGCACAGCAAATGCAGACTGACACACAGACACAGTCTCTGGCTTCCCATGTCACCCTGGGCTCCGTTACCTGTCTTGTAAATGTTTCTCAAGCTACCAAAGCTTTTTAATTTCCACATTTTGCGCTTGGCTGCAGAACAATAGATTAGCCATTATCCCAGGAAGGCAGAGGGCAGAGAGAGGAAGAAGAGAGAGAAAGAAAGAGGTCATTGAAAAGGGAGAGTCAAGTAGGACAGACATCAGCTATACAGTCAGTGAGCAGTGGGGTAGAAGACTCTGAATCACAGTATAAAACACAAGAACGCAATGTGGGCAGGGCCCCAGAACCACTCTTTGGACCAATGATCCAATGATCTTTTTCAGGGATCTGAAAGAGTGTCCCTAACAGACAGAACCGCTCCTTGGACTTGCAGGAACCAAAGTTTTCGTTTTTAGTGTGCTCACTCATATCATTTCATTGGATACTCACCCTCAGCTTGCCCGATTGTGGCATCACCTTTCTGGCTCATGCTCTTCTTCCTTCTGTGTTTCTTTCTGTCAGACATTGGAGAAGGTGGGGCATGATCTTTTGGAGTGGGGGGGCTACTTATGCCTTCGACAGCAGAATCTGATGAAGGAAGATGAACATACATGCTTACGATACGTTTGGGTTTTGCACTGATATGTAGTCATGCAGTGTCAAGTCAGTATAATGCTAAATCGTGCAGCAGACTGACACAGCGCTGAAGCTCTTAAGGACATACCCATGCTCTGGGCCTTACTGGACAAGGAGGACGGACAGCGTTGCACCCCCCTGTCTCCACGTGGAGAGACACCACCCCCACCCGCTTCATCCACTGGCAAAAGGCCGGCTAGCAGAGAGTCACAGGAAGGTGCAAATGAGAAAAATAAAAGTAAAACTCGTTCCCACTCTATCCCAAATGTTTTTGAATATTGTCAAGCATTTCTGGCCAAAATGATGACACTAATTTCTCAGAACCCCCTCTTGGACTCTTGTACATTTCAGACCGTGACTCACCAGCGGTGCTGCCCTCGGGCCCTGGGGTATCTTTCACCATCCCGTTAAGGCCAGGCGAGGGTCCACAGGAAGTGACAGCACGGGGCGGCCGCTTCCCCGGCACTTTCACAGTGACTCGAAGCAGATCCATCTCCTTTCCGTGGACGTTCTGCATGTAGTCCTGCAGGGTTACACGGCATGGTGACTCACACAACTTCCGTGTCTTACTGCTCTGTCAGGATGCCACCTGGAAGGGTGCTTTATTAGGTGGTTGCTTAGTATCTAGACACCACTGCAGATACTCTCAGGGATCCAGATGTCTGGTTTCTCATGCCGGCAAGCTGGGATGCTCAGAGTGTGCATGTGGATGGTTGCCTTCCCTGGGGCCCTGACTCACGTTGTAGCTCGAGTGGTAAGACAGCATGCCATTGCTGGTCAGGGTCACAAATTTCTTCTTCCACTCTTTGTTGAGGGAACTTCCACCACGCTTCCATAGAACGCTCTGGCAGGTGAGGACAGACATAAGTTTCTTATTAGCACATTCTTTGGCTCGGTGCAGGAAGGATGACCAGAGGGGCCCCTATGGACCCCGCACTGACCTGCTTAATGGGCATGGCCCTCCCACCGGCCGCATCCCCCTTGCTGTCCACACTTCTCTTCTCGGCGTCGCTGCCTCGTCGGTTCTGGGGAGGAGGCATCATTACACTGTTACACGCAGAAGCTTCTGGAACTAGACAAACCATGAAGATGGAACAAAGATGGGGAACTGGATATGGGGCTCAGCCACCTACATCCCAGATTGGGCCTGTTCTGCAACTACACAGTTTGACTGGAAGGAAGATGTGATTCTAACAGATACATGCATGGAGTTCTGCTGGGGCTTCATCTGGGGATTTTGTTGTGTTTTCCTGAAAAGAGGCAGGCTGGCAACACAGCCTTCATCTGCAGTTGTAGATCTCTGCATGCTGCTTCTGTAAGTTGCTCCTATAAGTGTTAACACTGGCAGAGAAGAGTTGCATTGCCTACTCTTGAGTTTGCCTGACTGCAATGGTTTGTGTGGAATGGTGCCATCCTGAGGCCATATGGTGTTATTGCAGTGAGCCAATCTGGAGAATGAGGCCAGCTATTCTCAAGTTGATTCCAAATCAGAGCTGAAAACACCGATTCATAAATAACATCAGGCCAAATGGACATTGTAATTCTGATCCGCGGACATGTGACCTGGTGACATGCAGCAGGTTAAACCCAGAACTAACTGTGAAGAGAGATGTCCGGCGCCGTGGGGCATTGCGCAGGGGCCCAGGAGTGGCACTTCCAGCTCCATCGGTGCCCCCCCGAATCTCCTTGTGGCTGACGACAGGGGTCGAGGGCAGAGATGATGAGTAATCACTGCTCTGGCCTCCATTGCTGGCCTGTTGGATGGCGGGGACACTCAGTGAATAAATGTTCTCCACCCGCTTCCCTCACAGTAGAAGCTGCTTCATTGCCTCACCTGTCCAGGGAAGGCTCCTGACACTGGCGTGGATCCCCCAGAGTGACTGGGGGAGTTGGGCAGGGATTTGCAGGCCAGCTGGGAGGCTAGCTGCTTTTTGTAAGCCACTACCTTCTGGGCGGCTATGAGTACAAATGGACACGAATAAGGAGCAATTCATAATTTACTGATAAAATAGAATAGGACACAATGGCAAATGTGACACGCTACGCTAAAGACAGATATGGATTCGGAGAATTAACTGCAATGCCCTTCCCATCCAAGGAGGAGGAGAAGATACGGAAAACAAATTTTCAGAGTGGGGATGTGACACCTATACTCACTGGTGCCACACAAATACAAATCAGTTAAGAGTAAACTAGGTTATTGAAGTGTCTGCAAAGACTGCCAGTCACCCTCTGTGAAGACCCGTTCCACATTGAGCCCATAGGTGGCGCAGGTCTCGTAGTAAGCACAACGACGCACATCCACACACAGTCTCCTTGCACGTGCGTCCTCGATTGTCCGCGGGTTGGTGCTGCTGATCTTATCTGAGGTGTGGAGATGCATGAGTCACTCATTCACAGCTGCACCATCCAGACTGCACCATCCCGTCGGTAATGCCCAGCTTACCCTGCGTCCCCACCACAATCAAAGGGACCTCTGCCATGTTGCGGTGGCTGTTCAGCTGGCTGTAGTTGTTGTATACTTCCTGGAAGCTGGTCTCATTCTCCAGGCTGAAGACCAGAATGACAGCATCCAGCCAGTCGCTGAACTGCAGACGTTGGCAGAGCAGATGGGAGGAATGTGGTTAGGGTGACATAACCAAGTTCACAGGGAGCATATTATTAATGGACCAAATATTGCAAGCTGAAATCCAAGAAAGCAGTCAGGATGCATTAACAAGGACTTACTGCCACTAAAACTGAACACTGCATGAGATAAATTCCCTAAAACTGTACTGTGGACTACACGTACTTGAGCATCTGGGGGACCGCACTCCTCCCGGATCAGTAGCAAGTGGCTCTGCCCCTCAACCAGCACTTCCTTCTTGTGCCTTCCCCCTAAGGTACAGGTCAGAGAGGAGTGGGTCACATGACACATCACATGACTGAGGCCAGTAGCAGGTGTGTCAGTGTGTCAAAGTAAACCTTCAGGGGACTCCAGTGGAAGATAGCTGCCAGTTAGGTATCTGTTCACCAGTGCAGAATGGCCACTGCGCAGGCTACCCAGAACCCCCTGGAACGACACAGAGATGGAGGTATCTCACTCTATATGTATAAAAATATACAAACAACATGGAAATAGCCCTGTGCCTGATATATTCTCACTACGACAAACACTATGCTATCACATGAACTGTAAATATCTCCTGTGGATACAGCACAAGAAGGACACTGACAGACTTGAAATAGATGTACAGAGGCTTAAAACGGAAGGATAAAATGAACACATGGCAGACATCGACAGACAAGTGACACTTCACAGCGGACGCCAACAAACAACAGAAATATGGAGAGGAGATGCACACTCAAGAGGGTTTTTTTTTTTTTTTTACCAGTCGGAGCTCTGGGACGGAACGACTCAAGGTCCATTCCTGGCTGTTGGCACAGGCCGCTGGAAGATGGGGTCAGGGAGATAGATGGGGAGGGTAGAAAACAAGAATCCAAAGAAAATGTAACTGTTAATAAAAAGGTCTACTAACGGTGTGGTGGTCTTGTCTGTGGAGGAAAGCAATATAAATCCCATCAATAGCAGTGACATATCATCTCATTTAAAGGGCGGAAGTCTCTGCTTTCTGGGAGGAAGTTGCCCGGATTCACTTTTTACTCAAGTGATCATATCAGATCATCGGTTGAAGCTTGAGGGATGAGCGGGGTGCTGAGGGGAGTGTGAGTCATCCTGTTAAACACTCCAGCAGGGAATGTCGTCCACCACTCTAACATGTTAGAAAGGACAATATGGAGACAGGGTTGTCCAAGGTCACCCTGGCACACGCAGTGAAGGAGGCGTTGCTAGGATCATTTCATGGCCCTGGGAGCTTTGCATTTTATGACTGTGACAGTTCTGCATACAATCAGTGCGGTCCACCGGGCACGAGCAGGTAGTCCGTACCAGTCACACACCTAAACACACCCACTGTGGCTGATCAGTCAAAGCAGGCAAATGGGAAAAAATAAATGTGCATCTTTTTAAAGGCAGCCAGAGCCATTTTTATGCACAATTTCATCCATTTTCCAACCACTTATAACACATTACAGGCTCATTGGGACCTGGTGCCTCTGCCAGGCAGCACAGGCCACAAAGCTAAAGAACTGCCAGAACATTTGATATTTTTATCAACTTTGCTATCTCAGCGTTTTTTTTGTGAATTGGGGTTAGCTATTGCTAAATGCAGTCAAATCAAAGGAATGACCCTATAAATACAGAACTAGACCTGGGGCACCCGCATAAAATCACTTGCTAATTAACATTAGACACCTCATCTGGATACTTATATCTAGGGCTGTATGATATATCATCATCATGTGCATGTGTAATTATCCCCTTGCGTTTGTCGGCGTTGCGTTGTGTCTGTTGACAACTCGTGGCAACCACACCAAATAATTTGACACACTATTGGTAGATGATAAGTTTTATTTGGCTATGGTTTATTTCAGGTAATTTAATCTTTTTGTTTTATTAATGTCGCAATATTAGTCGTCGCAATTTCACATATCATGATGTCATAACGTGCAGCCCTACTTATACCACTGTGTGTTGCAGCCTCCCTACTCACACCAGCTGAAAGGGGTGCATCACAGTCAGACAGTAGAACTCTACACAAAATTGCTCTGACTGCAAGGGTCACACTAACAGACTACCTAATGTAACACTAAAGCTTGTACTATATAATGCTAACTTGTGCTCCAGCAAACAAGTTAACAACCATGCTAACAAATGCACTGATGCCTGCATTAACTGTCATGCTAATATGTGTTTCCAAACTAATGGCCATGCTAACAGGAATAATAATGAACAAACTAATAATCGGTGCTAACTGCCACACTAACATGTGCTCCACCAGACCAACTAATGCTCAAGCTAACTGCCACGCTAATGTGTGCTCCAGCAGACACACTAAGGGTGTACTTACACTAGGAGATCCCTACTGTGCTCGAGTATGTTTGACCCCCAGAAAGTCCAGTTTGCTTGACCAGTGTGATTGCTCCGTACCACGGCCGGGCACGATATGCTGAATCATGCTCGGACAGGCACGGTTCAGCTGGACTCGGGCACAGTAGCATCTTGTGTGATCACTTCTTATATGTGCAGCACGATTACATGAAAATCATTGCATGCTCAACAAATCTATAACAAGGCTGTGCGTCATCATGGCCAAAATGACACCAAATTAGCCACAAAATAAGGACATTAATCGTGAACTCCACTGGGCTGTGCTAGCGTTTTTTTTCCTATGTTTTCTTCAACACAAAAAGTTGCATGGTGATGACAAAAGTGTGCCCAGGCCCAGAACTTTAAGTGCAGTGTGAGTGCAGACCAGTGGGGGAGGGGGGACATTGATGTTCGAACACAGTACAGGGCAACCGGGCCAAGTGTGAGTACACCCTAATGCCCAAACAAATGACTAGTGCTAACCACAACGTTAATTGGTACAGAACATTGCCTTCAGGCCTTAAGAGTCACACATTAGTGCCCTCCAGTTCCTAGAACAAGAGATTTAAAAATGAGAGCGGGATGAAAATGGGGCCGTGTTTGTGTATGCCCCTTAAAAGAGAGGTTCATGATGAATAGGGTTATAACACACACACAAAATCAACAGATATAGAAGTACACAGATAAAGATTTAGATTCACTCATACGGAGCCATTCACATTTACGGCTCTTTTACGTAGGGACATTTTGGCCGGGGAGCTGAACAGCAGTTTTTAAAGTTTAGCAAAAAATCATGAGGACGTCTGAGTGGGTCATCAGACCCATAGTCATCTCTGAACAGCTTGCACAAAAGCAGTACCCCCCAGTCCCCATGGCCTGAGCCACCGCCCAAAGTCCGGAAACTAGTTACAGGGGGCTGCTCCAGATCCGAACCACAGTGCAGGGGGGTGGGACGTTTACTCGCACACAGTCCTCCACGTGCAGACAGCTTCTCTCTATCTTAGTTCAGTGTCAAAGGGTGCTTTATCAACACTACTATATCCGGACGGGTGCCAGAGCAATCAGACAGTGTGATCTTTATATTCCGGGAGCGCTATATAGGAATCAGGCTTGCATCCGGACCGAATCCCTACAAAGATATACTGTGTAGCCATCATATCTAAGTGGCATCGATAGAGGCTGCTTTCTACTCCCCTTAGAAGAGAGAAGGGGAGACTCCATCCCTGTCTCTCCCTTCCTCTTTTTAACATCAGCCACTGTGAGACAGGCATCGTTCATGGCCCTCACTGTTGCCAAGGCAACCCTTCCTGCAGTCACCACTCTGCTCCAGTTCCACATACCGCCATGTAAATAAATCTTGTGCAATCAGATGCACATTGATATATAAACATATTATGCGCATTTAAATATGGAAAGCAGCATAACATGAGTGAGGAAATGCCTGTAACATGGCCCCATCTTCAGGCAACATGAACAAAGTGTATAAATCCTCTCAAATACAAATCAGCCCCATTCCACATTCAAAAAATGAGCAAAGGATTTTTTTAGGAGAAGGCGTGTGCTAGAGACCAGCATCACCTCGCTGCTATACATGTCCACAGCCTTCACTGGAGATCAGCGGAACCCATCCCCCCTGCTGTTTCTCAGCACCAGAAGGCAATCAGAACTGTGCACGACTTCAGTCAATTATTTATATTACACTTATACTTGACAAATTATTCAGCACTTACAGCTACTGGAGACGCTTATTTGTCACTATCTGTGGAAACATTACTAGAGTGGCAGGAGCTCCATATGGACTCTGACCCCCTGGGGTTTAGCTCCCCCTGCAGGGAGGAGGACTGCAGGGTGAGCTTCAGGGTTTGGTTTCCATCTGCTACTTTCACATCCCTCTGATTTCACTTCATCTACATCTCTCATAAGGCTCTGATTTCACCCTGTCTACCACTCTCATTAGGCTCTGATTACGGGTGGGCAGTGCCCAATTTGAACAGTGGTGCCCACCCAACATACTCAAATGCATACCCCTGAATGACATCACGGTAACACCACTGTGTACCAGTCACATTAACCTCTGATTACCCTGTATATCTTTCTCATTACTCTCTGACTTTACCCTATCCATCAATCCCATTAATCTCTGATTTTACCATATCTACTGCTCTCATTAAACTCTGATTTTACCCTGTCTGCCTCTCTTTAATCTCTGGTATTAACCTTTCTTACCTCTCACTGTCATTTTTTTAGCTGGCATATGCTGACAAATATCTAAGAGGCTTACGTTAGACAGTTAAGAGAAAAAGTTGTGAGAAGGTGCATTTTTCATATCAGCCTCTACTTGAAATTCTGGACCCTTCTACAGTATATCATAACAGCCTTATGTTGGTGAAACAACTGGGAGAATCATCGTGCTCATCCCCCCCCCCCAGGACTGTGCGTTTGACCACTGCCTTGGATCTTGCATGTTCTGTGTGTGTAGTTTCCCCTGGATGCTTTAGGTTTCTCCCATTGACCAAAGATATGTAGTTTAGGTACACTGGCATCTAAGAATTGCCCTTAGTGTGTGATTGGGTGTTTGTACCCTGTGATGAACAGGAATCCCCTCTGTCCCCTGTCATAAGCCCTGGAACAGACTCCAGGCTACCTGGATGGAAAATAGATGAAGGATGCAACAGCTGAACTCACTTTTACGGTATGTAATGAGTTAAAAACAAAAACACAGGCAGTGGAATGAATCAGGCTGAGAAATTCCCCAGCGGGTTAGAATATGACACAAAGAGCACATAGGGAACAAAATCTGAGCAGAAATTACTTGGGCAAATGTGGGAGAAAACACAGTGGGTAGGGCATCAAAGACAGGATTAAGGCACCAGCTGCATTCTCTACCATTCTCATTGGTCTTCTGCAAATTTTCTAGGCTGGAAGGAAGAACAGAAGAGACGGAAATAGAAGAACCATGGAAGAGGTGGCCTTTGAGGGCCGTAGAGAAAGCAGTTAGAAAAGAACACACAACCTACATGTACAGTCGCAGTGAGGACCCAATACCTCAGCACTGCATGTACAGCTCCCTGCAGTTTCAGTGAGGACTCAATACCTCAGCACTGCATGTACAGCTCCCTGCAGTTTCAGTGAGGACTCAATACCTCAGCACTGCATATACAGCTTGCTGCAGTCGCAGTGAGGACCCAGTAACCTAGCACTGCATGTACAGCTCCCTGCAGTCTCAGTGAGGACCCAATACCTCAGCACTGCATGTACAGCTCCCTGCGGTCACAGTGAGGACCCAATACCTCAGCACTGCATGTACAGCTCCCTGCGGTCACAGTGAGGACCCAATACCTCAGCGCTGCATGTACAGCCCTCTACAATCTCACAACATCACCCAATACTTCATCCCTGCATCTATAGTCCCGATTCACATGAATCATATCACCCAAGAAAGCTACGCGAGAACAGCAGGATCTGGCTGTCATATGGTGTAATGTCTGCAATGTTTGCTGTTAAACCGGTGCTGCCAAATCTCAATACTCTGCAGGTGTTAAGACTTCACTGAGTGTAGTGCATCAGCCTGATAATCACCCTGAGTAACCCTGCTCAGTGTAACACACACAGGCTCCAGAGGTGCACAGGTGAGTCACAACCTCACTGGAGGTGTCACTTATGAAGAAAACGCAACAGCTGTCTGGATCCTGCAGGTCCCGGGGCTTGGAGGCAGGTTCTGATGGAGAGGATGAGGGTTGGTAGATTCTTACCTTCCTCTTCGCTCGACTCCCTCTGCACGGAGCCGTACATGGGGCCAGCTGGGACGGGTGTGCTCTTGGTGAAAATCCCACTGATGAACTTTAGCATCTTGCGGTCACGTGCTGAGGCTCTCTGTGCCTGGCTATAAGCTGGGGTGGTCCCTATGGTTGGCCCCATGCCCATCAGAGCCTGGCCCTCCTTACCTCGCCGGAGATCTTCAGACAGGATGCGCAGGTCGCTATTATCCAAAGTGCGACTTTTACCTTTACGAGGAGGTTTAGGGACTGGCGTGACTGGGGTCGGGAGCGAGGCAGACCCAGTCTTCAGCCTCTCCGTCCTGGGGCTCCCCCTTGTGGCAGCTACATCAGCCTCCTCAGCCCCTTCAGCTCTTCTGTGTGGAGCTCGGGCCTTCCCCTCTTCCCCGGTCCAGGACCCTCGGCTGGGTGCCAGGACCGGGCTGAGGGGGGACCTGGCCTCCACTTTCTCTTTGCGATCCAGACTCTTTGCGGACTTAGAGACGCCTTCCTTCACATCGCTTAGCTCCCGCTGACTCACTGTACTATCAGGGGGTTTCTGTAGGGACCCTGACCGCTGACCAGAACGGATGGGAACGCTACTTCTGGGGGAGGGCTTAGGAGCAATCGTATCGGCAGATTTCCTCATTTGTGGAGCCGCTCTGGATGTCTTACTGTCTGAGGTCTCCTCTCTGTCTATCTCTCCATCCTCTGCAGTCCGTCTGGTCCTTAACTCGTCGCTGTCCTTCACTGGGGTGGAAGGAAGCACTTTGGGACGGACCACTGACCTGTCCTTCGCTTTGGGGCGGCCATCATCCACAATGGACCACCTGTCTTCAACCAGCTTGGGGCATGGTCTGTCTCGGCTCTGGGGAGCACCGCTCTCCCTTCCTAGCTCAGTCAGAACTTCCTCTTCCTCCAGCTCTGTTTCTTCTTCATCATCCTGTTTCTGCTGTGGCAGCAGCCCCTGGTCCTCCCATTCCTCGCTCTCCCGGCTCCCTGCCGCTGCTCCCAGGATGGAGTCCTTCGTGTGCTGCACCCCATCGTCTCCCACCGACTCAACTTTAACCAGGGTCAGGGAGATGAGGTAGGTGGTGCGCCGCTGCAGACTGCCGGATTGGCTCATGTGGTCGGCTTGCAGTGGACAGACCATAGACCACAGGTTACAGCCAGATAGGATAGCAGTGTCTATAGTTACGTGAAAACGATCAATAAATTCAAATGACGGTCAGTCAATGATGAAATAGACACAGTGTAAAAGATGGGTAAAGGTACAAAGGCAGAATTTCACTGTCCACTGCAGACTCAGTTCATGGAACTAAGTCTCACACAGAGGTGAAAGATATTGAGATGACCAGGAGGGTTGACACCTGCTTGACGTCCTTGTGGAACTTGCTTCTGGATGGAGATATCCTTCTCCTAATCCTTCACTTCCTACTCCGGCAGTCTGCCTGGAACCGGCTGTAAATCTACAGACTATTATTCTGTGCTTCTCTCTCTCTCTCCTCCATCTCGGATGAAGCCAGAGGCGAGCCACGTTCTCCACTCATGACAACAGCCCGCCTTCTCGCTTCTTTGTTTTTAAATGAAACTATCACAGCTCAATCCATCAGCCACATGTCCCCAGGGCCGTCTGTTAACAAGATACAGACACTGATCTTTTAGAACCTCTGTCTTGCTGATGTGACATTCATTTATTTTCTTTTCCATTGATGTTATTTTGGTCCCCCTTGTTTACCTCATTAATTAGTCTGCCTTTTTTGTTCTCCAGAAAAACCCGGTTTAGCTGTTGTTTAGCTGTAGTCCACAGTGCAAGACAATAAGCAATAAAATGAAGAGCCACAAAGGCTGCCGCAGCACACGGAGTCGCACATGGAAGGCGGCACCACCTGCAAGAGCTGCCAGACGCTGGCGAAGAAGCCGGCAGGTGTAGCTGTACACAAGCAGGTCTCCCGGCCGACTCACCGGAAAATGGTCATCTGTGTGGCCAGGGCGAAAATGCCAGAAGGGGCGGCGGCAGCCAGATCAGGGAGTCCTGCTCACACACGTCCATGCATAAGGGGAGCTGTGCTCCACCGCTCACCTCTCCATCCAACAGCCAGAATCAAACAGGTTCGAGGTGGGGAACTGGGAGCAAAAAATAGCCCCTAATCCTACCAAAAACGGAGAAGGTGCAGACAATGCCGCTTCACGGGGCAACCGAGTGTCCGTGGCCCCGTACCTTTGAGGTGAGCGAGCCAGTAAAGCACGGCAATAAAATCAGCGTGGCTGTTCCCCTTATTTGCACGTCCCCCTTGACATAGTCCTCAGAGCTCACAGGTACGTTGCAGGTACAGTTCCTACCTCAGCGACGGCTGGCCAGCAGCAGCACCGATCTCGCAGTCTCTCCAGTGCCTTTGCTGCATCTGACTCCCCATCCCCAGCAGGAAATATCGGCAAGGAAAACCCTTTCAGTGCTCCCCTCTCTCGTGTTTTTCACTCTGGCTCCCTGCCCCTCCGCCGAGGCGCTCTCCCACTCGCTGCCCCCTCCCTCTCCCCCGCCGAGAAGACAGAGAGCGGCGATGCGTTGCAGGGGAAGGCAGCAGATAAGCACAAAAAAAAAACGTGTGACCCGGTGATGAAGAATAGCGGAGAGCTGGGGGTGGGGGGGGGCATCCAGAAAATGAAAGGGGGGAGGTGAGCAGAGCAAATCGAGAAGACAGGGAAAGCGAGAGAAGGGGAGAAAAAGAGAGGGAGAGAGAATGGGGAGGCTGGCTTGGCCCTCCTCCTCTCCTCTGCAGCAGCAGCAGTGTCTGCATCCGTCACAGCCCCATCAGTGTGGCAGCAGACACAGCCACTGCGTCTCCTCACCCTCGCAGCGCAGCTCAGCGCGCCTGTTACCAAGGTGCCGGAATATTCCGGGCCCTCGCTCTATGACAACACCCCTCCCCTTCTGCTCTGCCTCTCCCCCATTTTCTCCCCATTCCTGCTGCTGGTCCCTCTCTCTCTCTCTCTCTCTCTCTCTCTCTTTCTCTCGCTCTCTCTCCCTGTGCCTCTCGCTCTGCCTCCATGTGTTTATTGATCTGTTAGCCTGTGTTTATTAGCTAAAACAGTCAGGCATTTGCACACAGTGTGAAGCACCAGCTGTGGAGCGAGGTGCACAGGATAATTTGCTGACAAATGGAAGGCATCAGCCACAGAGAATCTGACGCATGAAGCAATATGGGGTGAAGCATCCTGTATGATCCTGGATCCATGTAATCCCTCCATGCCTGATCATGCTGCCTTTCCAGTTACACCTTATGTTTAACTAGTAAATCCTAGACTGTAATTGTATTGTGGTGTGGTCATTCCCATCCGTGTTGTCCCTGTTGTGCCCTTAGGTAATGCCCCCCCCCCTCAGACTCACAGCAAACAGCAAAAGCCACAGCAGGGGGCATAATGACGGTAATCATGACCGCCACTGTGTAAGCCACCCACAAACAGCACAGGGATAGCGGGTTCGGTACCATGTGCAGTAAGTGGCCAATTCTTTCCCAACATGACCCTCTATCAAACCATCACAGCACCATATAAACATAATCTTCTGTGCATCAAGAAATGCAGTCTCCTCACACCTTGGCTGAAGTGTGGGCTTTCTGTATTCGGGTGAGTTTACATGTGAGCATTACCAGGTGGGTCATTCTGACTCAACTCAACAAATATTTGGTATGTCAATAAATGATCCATGCTCAACCATCTTGCTTATTTAATTGAGAATACGTAACAAATAAATATATGGGAAATTTATATAATTTTGTGACAGTCTGTTGATGAAAGGTCAACAGTCACTCAGTTAGTGCACTGTATGTTACCTTTGTACAGTTCAAACACTTCTGTGGTATACTGGAGGCAGAATTATTCTGTTCAACAATTATTATTATAAAAGTTATTATAAAAAAAGACAAAGAAACAGGAAGCAATAAAGAACTTAATAAATCACAATTAAATAAGTAGGATATCTGAAATATGTTGTCACTATTACAGCTATACCAAAATTCATATTTCTTGTAATTTGAGCTAAGCTTAAATTTCTTTTGAGTAAGAGTTACATGTGTTTCTCTCAGGTATAAATTTAGTAAGCAAAACAGCACATTATCTAACACTAATGAAGTTACTGGGTGATCACTGTCATGGGTCACTCTGCAGGATAAATGAAATTTCCAGGGCACTAAAACTTGACAGTCTGAAGCTCAATAGAACCCTTAAAGCAAAAAAAAAAACGCCATTCTGTTTTTTAAATGTTGTAAAGGGAACCTAGAACTTTCAAATGACACAACGAAAGCGACAATATTTTTACTACCCCTTGAGATTCTGAGCGTGTAGCAGGACCACTGATACAAAAATTCACGATGTTGAGACCTACAGTACACACCTCTTGACAGATTAGAAAAAGATACCACGTGCAGTGGTAGGGTATAAGCTAAATAAATACATATTTGCAATTAGGCCCAAGTCCACAATATTTTTCAGGCGTCCAGGTATTACCGCTGCAGATACAGGCATCTGAAAATGGTCGAACCAAAAGCCATTTTGAGAACGAAGGAAGAATCTGATTAAAATGAAGCCAGTGTAGCTCATAAACTGTATGAGCTAGGCCTGAGGTGTTTTGGATATTTAATATTAGTCTAGGGGCACACAACATGCCACAAAGTGATTCGATTCTGAGATGGTGGACATGGACCATTTGCTGAGTTGAGCCAGAATGACCCAGGTGTAATTCCTTGCTGTTTCTGTGGCTTATGTTACAGACATCCGGCGTTATAAACACCCCCATTCCAAAAGCACTAATGTGGCTGCCATGAGACTGGGAGAACATCGCCCCAATGCATTCCTTCCAGCTGACTGTGAATATCGACCAAGGAATCACACACACTGCTGGCTTTTTCTGGAGACTACCATCATCTCCAACATTCCTCTGTCCTACCCCCCCCCCCCCCACACAAGATTTCTCATTAGCATGTGGCTAAACTGCCCCAATTCGCTCTGTTCCCTTCATTAAGGTGGATGTTGTGTAACCTCATCCCAGGGGCTGGCGCTTTCCTCAGTGCCAGCCCCCTGAAAAAATAGCTTTCAAGATCCGTTACAACTGTTCTAGAATTTGTTTCATATATGACTTCCCCCCAACAACAGCAGCTATGCAAACCAAAGGTATGACAAGGGACATACTACAATGCATTAACAAGATGATTGCCATAAATAGAGCCCTCTGATAGCCTGACCCCCACCCCACAAGCCGAGGTCTTGGGCTGTGGGGACACTTTCCCCATTGAATTACTTCATTCATCTGCAAGTCTAATGGTGCATCTATGAAAAGCTCACATCCTACAGAATACAGAGCATGGCTGACACTCTACAAAAGACACTGTGAAGAAGGACACTGCATTCAACACACTGGAAGTATCGTTCATCTTCAGCAGAGAACTGTAGCTGTAGTACCCAGGGGTAAAATCGGAACCAGAAAGGAGGGGAAGCCCAGTCAGGTATAGAGCAATACAAAGGGATACAAAATTAATAATATTCTTACTTATGCATTTGTTATGTGCCCATGAAAATGCACTAAAATACTAAGCTATTCACAGACTGCTTCTTGCCCAAGTCTTACCCCTAGCAAAGACTAGCTAGCAAGTGGAGCTTTGGCAGCAGTACGGTAAGCAAAATTGGTCAAAAGAAAAAGATACAGGACAGAAATCAAGACATCATGAAGGAATATCTAATTCACTCAAGAAATGACTGTCAGGTCAAAGTTACTAATAAAAATTAATGTTAAAGCTGATGAAAAAATGTGACTTTTTTTTAGCTCAAAACTGACCTTTTTTGACAAGGGCATAACTTTGAGGGGACTGAGGTCTCCACTTACAGGATTTAAGGGGGTCCAGGGGGTTGTATTGGCTGGTTTTGATTATTGCATAATATTGCATAAAACATAATTTATGCCCATGTTTTATTAAACTGTTCACTTTGAATCTTTTACTAAAATTTGGGAAAATAAGAAAAGAGAAATAATGTTGAAGGAAGTGGAGCTGCGCTCCAGCAAGGTGCGATTTGGACATAAGGAGGCGGAGCTGTACTCCACTGGGCACAGTCTACATTCAAACCCTTGCTCTACCCATCTTTCGGCAATGACATGTTAGCACGTCACCCCAGCTATGTAGTATGAACACTGAGGTACATGTGAGAGACTGAGGTGTGTTTAGGTCGCTGTTCTTGTCTCTGGCTGGATAGCCCCTCTGCTCTTTGCTTCTCGCCTGAACACAGGAGGATGTGGGTTTCTGGCTGACTGACGAGTGGCAGACAGGAAGTGGCATGTCACGCAATGTCAGGTCCCTGACAACTGTGTGACTATCAACTGACGGCCCATACGTTTCACCTTTTCACAGTGCCGCACATAAACTCTCAGCAACCAGACCAGTGCTGGATCGACAGCTTAACGAAGAGAGGGAGGTGCTGAGGAGTGTCTGGCTCCTACCGTTTCTCAGAGAGGTACAGGAAGTGAGCCAGCTGATCTCATCTAGTACTCGAGAGAGCCCTGTCACTGCGCTGGCGTCTTACAAACAAGCACACACTGTGACTAGGGACGGCTATGACCCCCCAATTATGACATAGGTTCCTAAAAACTGGATGTACTGTGTACTTAGTACATTTGCTTAGTTTGTCCAATGGAATTTAATAAGTTTATCACAGAAGCACATCTTCCTGATGTCAGTGAGGCGGAACCTGCACCCTTCCCATAGAGCATTATAGGAAGTCGAGGCCTTGGCTGCATTATTTACGCTATACCCCACATTTCTGCTGCTGCTATTTCTCCTCAGCATGATATAAATAATATAACAGTATCGCTACTCAGCTGGGCTCTTATTCATGGTAGCACGGCAGTGTGTTTTGTGGTTTAGCTTAAGTCAGGGCTTCTAACCATAAGGTTTTTACTGTCGAGCATGTCATGCTTTTTTTTAGTTCAGATCATAAATACTCATTTTAAAAAAATACAAATATGGCAAATTAAATGCCTAAGGAACCATAGAATATTAATAACGCTGCATGCGGCTAGCTAATTCTGCACTGTACAGCTCTGTTTCAGCAGCCCGATGCTGTCTAAGCAAGCATCAGCTCAGCCCCCTCCCCACTGCGTACTCTTAGGGAGCCCAGACGGTCACGGCTCTGTGGGTGGAGTCAACCATCAAGAGCAGCAAGCAGAGAAAAATCTACGAAAGTTCAGGAAAGGGCTCAGAAGAAAGCTGAAGAGATAGATTGGGAGATGGATCGGGGACAGATCAGGAGACATCCAAATCTAGCTGAAAGTGTGGAGCTTCCATAATGAAATCTATAGATATTTAACTGGCCAGGTGTCCCCGGAGATCAGCTCCAGGCTAACAGTGCCACTGTGAGGATGAATCCTGTCCGCTTTCTGCAGCCACATACCCTCGCTCCAGTTCTGACAGCGGCATTGTATTCCACCCTGTGATTGCTAGGGCTATATAAGCAATGCAGCTGGTTACTCCCTTGCGAGGAATTGTGGGCTGACTTCCAATTACCGAGCATTTCTTTATGTGAGCGTGTACCCTCATCCCCCCTCTCGGTGTGAGCGTGTACCCCCATCCCCCCTCTCGGTGCGTGCGTGTGCCCCAATCCCCTCTCTCGGTGTGAGCGTGTGCCCCGATCCCTCCTCTCGGTGTGAGCGTGTGCCCCGATCCCCTCTGTCAGTGTGAGCGTGTGCCCCGATCCCCCCTCTCAGTGTGCGCCTGTACCCCCATGCC
>JAAGVU020000038.1:704400-724621 GCA_011763525.2 Mormyrus iriodes | reverse complement strand
CCGGCTCTCCCTGCCCGGCAAACGGTACCCTAACCCGGTGTCTGTGTAGGAGCGCCGGCTCTCCCTGCCCGGCAAACGGTACCCTAACCCGGTGTCTGTGTAGGAGCGCCGGCTTTCCCTGCCCGCTAACGGCACCACCGCCCGGTGTCCGTGGGGGAGCGCGGGCTGTCCCCGTCTGATAAATTGTACCGTCCGGTGTCGAAGCTCTTTGATGCTTTATTATTATTATTATTATTATTATTATTATTATTGGTGGTATTATTATCTTCATTATTATGTATTTTAATAAAATCACGATAACAATAATAATAATAATGCTAACAATTATAACAACAATAATTTATTATTATTGTCGTTGTTGTTATTGTGTTATTATTAATAATAATAATGTCGCTTGCTGTGTTGCATAGGTTTCCCATTTACAAACACTACACAAACGAGGCTGGTGCCATAACGCACAGCTAGCGATGTACTCAGACTACCAGCTCTTAGAAATCTTTGTAATAACTTTGGTACGTCATGGCGTCAGTGCAGTGCATTGTTAAATCATCTGCCCCGAGTCAGCATTTAGCAAACAAATACGGGCTGCATGGTTCTTGCTTAATGGAGAGAGTTGAGCGTGGCTGCGTTGTGCGGCATGTCGCGTCCCGGACAGTGCCTCCCTGTTCACGGCCGCTTTTGCACAGTAAGGTCGTGTTGTGGTTGATGCCGGCCGGTCTGCACCCATCTGCGTGATTCTGATTATACACCCTGAGCACACGGGCTGCCCTGGGGGCATCTATGATTCCTCAGTGTGTGCTGTTAACTATCTCTCTGTCTCCTCCCCTCTTGCAGAAGGTGGGCCTGGTGCTCATCAGTGTGGCCGCCTGGGGAAAGGGCTTTGGCATCGTGTCCAGCATCCACATCATTGGCGGCGTGATTGCCGTGGGTGTCTTCCTGCTCCTCATCGCCATCGTGGGCCTCGTTGGAGCACTCAAACACCACCAAGTCCTGCTCTTCTTCGTATCCTTTTTGATTCAGGGCATTTTATAGTGTTTAAAGGCACAGCAAGCCGTATGACCAAGAAAAGCTAGACCATGGTGGAGAAATAGTTAAAACACCCCTAGAGGTCAATGGTCACTCAGGGGCTCATTAATCCTGGGTGCCCTCCTGGGCGCATTAATCATACAAGTTCAGTTAGAAGTCCAAACATCACCCAGCAGGTGGCCAGATAATGTTCAGCTGTTCCAGTTCCAGTCAAGTCTTCAGTTGTGGTTTGAAGACTATCCCCTAGGGGGCGATCTCAAACTCAGTCTGATAGCAACATCGGTTTGCTCCTCTTTGCTGGTTGTCTGCAGTATCTCCTGCTCAATGCCACATTTGCCTCCCTCCCTCTTGGTCTCCTTGACTACCCTCCTCCTTCTTCCTCTAGTACATGGTCATCCTCTTTTTCGTTTTCCTCTTCCAATTGGGTATGTCTTGTTCCTGTTTGGCTATGAACCGCGAGCAGCAGGTGAGTGACCCTCCCCCACCCACCCTCCCATCCGCCATTCCTGGCTGACCCCTTCCTGTCTGCCTCTCACTTCCTCCTCAACAGGAGAAGCTGCTCAACTCCTCCTGGGGGATGATGAGCAACATGACCAGGGGAGACCTGGAGGAGCAGCTGGATTGCTGCGGCCTCCTGAACACCTCACTCAGCCAGCCCCTGTTTGACAGTGACTACCAGCGCTGCACTGCTGTGAGAGTCTTTATCATTTTCCCATTCTGGGCCCTCTGCTCAAGTGCCCTCCATTCCTCCTGATAACATCCAGGCTGGATTTGTTTCTGGGGCCACACTCAAAAAGTTAATTAGGGCCCTCCCCCATCCATCCTCAGATGTTTAGAAAACTAAATAGCTAGCGACTAGTCAGCAAGGTGATAGTTAGCTAGTTTATTTATATAAATTTGGCGTATCCTAATGTTTAATGTGTTGGACTTTAAAGTGCAAAAAGCTGCCAACACATCACTGATGTATTTTTACCTTGTTTAACCACAATATCTCCTCTTTGAAAAGGGTGGCTGCTGAGCTGTCCCTTTCTTCACTGCCACTTCAGTGCTTCTTGCTCCCATGATTTACCAAAAGTCACCTGCAACGTGCTCCGCTAACCAAATTTATTAAGCATAAGGATATTCAGAATTTATACAGATTACTAACTTTTGGGTGTCACTGTACGCCTCTCATTAATATTTTAGGTGTATTACTAGTCTGCTTGCTAAATTTGTGGGTGCAAGTAAACGTCTGTATAGTATCAAAAAACCAATGTCCAGACAAATTTTTATACCAAGCATCTAAAGCCCTGCTGATTTATTGGGCATGTGCATATATCACAATGTAATCTTGTGCGGCCCTATTTTAGACTGGGTTCTGAAATCCCCCCCCCCCCCCTTCCCACCATTTCCAGCCCTGCAAACTCGGGGTCCGCTGTCATCCGTGTGGCGACTTGATGCTCCAGCATGCCGCCGAGGCCCTGAAGATCCTGGGTGGCATCGGCCTCTTCTTCAGCTTCGCGGAGGTGAGCTCTGCCCCGTTCATGCCAGTCGGGCCCGCTAGCTTAGTGTGAGCCCTCCTCGTATTCTGTGTCTAAATGTCATCGTAGGAGGTTCCCAAAATAGCGCTTCATTCATCTCGTAATAGCTTTAAAACCGCATTGTAGTGGATGCTACATGATGATTATTAATTACCTGTTCCTGAGTGTCCTGCGCTTCCTGAGATCAGACTGTGCATCTGAGTGCCCTGATCTCGTTCTCATTTGTTCCTGAATCTTTGGTTCCCCAAGCTTGCTGGTGGTGACGCGCAGGCCGCTCTCTGTCTCCCCCTCCTGGTGGTGATGCATTGCTTCATGGCTTCTGTTTTCCTTTCAGATCTTGGGGGTGTGGTTGGCAGCTCGCTACAGGAATCAGAAGGACCCCACAGCAAACCCAAGTGCTTTTCTTTAGTCCTTCAGCTATTTGTGTGCATTCAGATCAGAGGGATCATGCACAGCCCCAAACCCCGAAGTGCCATTACCTTTCTCACCTCCCATCCTCTGAAATCCACTGTCTGTACTAACAGGGGGCATCTGCCCATCCTGCTCTCACGCTCTGAGCTGGACCACAGCAGCTCGGCCTAGCCAGGCCTACCCTACTAGGGTATCCTCCGTGTGAGTGACTCTCTGCGACTCGCCCTGTCAGTCCTGTTCTGTTAAGCCCCATGCTCTTTTTCTTTGTCGGTCATTTTCTGGTAGACCTTGCGGTGAATGTGGGGGCCATGATTAATGTGGCCTGTATGTTTGCTTCTGAGAGGATGCGACCTGTGGCCCTCTTTAGTTACACGTCAGTATGGTGGCCACCAGAACCTGCAGGTCTGATTGGCTGCATTTGTTAGGTGACCCTGCATTCAGAGCATCAGATTAGCAGCATATCAGTTGACTTCAGGCGGTCAGCCTGAGTTCCCAGATCCCAGGCGACATCAGCTCTGCCATTTATTTATTTTATTTTACTATTTTGCACATGTCTGCCACTGGAGGGCGCTTTGGGGTTAACCCATCACTCTGCTGATGGTGCACTGAATTTTCCAATAGGAATAAAAAAGTTTTATGGGTCCCGTTTCCTACAGTGGCCTTCTGAATGTTCCTCCTGGCTCACAATATCTTCAATGTATGATTTATTTATGATTGAATTAGGACTGGTGTATTTGTGTCTAAGTTGTTTAATCGGTGCCATTGTGATGCGCAGTAGCCTGTGCCTAGGTGATTGCCCCTGCTCCTCCACACCACCTGCAGGAGCTCTGATAAGACTGAAGTACTAACGTTCCTCATCCATGCCTCCTCTGGTCTCTGTCTTCAGAGGGAGCCAGCACCTGGACTTGGGTCCAGTCCCTGCTTTTTTTTGAAGTTGTCCTTCACCCCCATGGGAGACAAACGCACCCTGTGCTGTCCACCAGGCCCCTTTGATGTTGCGTGGGGTGCCGATGCTGTACTTGCACCTCTGGCAAAGGGGTCATGGGGCTGGATATCATCTCTGACTCTCCTTGTGGTGTGTGTACGTGTGTGTGTGTCTCTGACTCTCCTTGTGGTGTGTGTGCGTGGGTGTTTGTCCTAATGTTTTGTGCTAGTTTCCTTTTCAGATGAGGTAGCTGGGGATTTGTTAATACTCCTTGGTGTTCCCTGAAAACGTGCCCTGTTTACAGTGTCTGTGGAAAGCGTTTGTATTTGGTGGGGGGAGTTTGACAGGCTTCACCTTCCTGGAGGTGATACCTGGTGGAAACAGGTTTTGATGTGAAGAGCCTTGAGTGACTTCTGCTCCAGACCAGGGTCATTGCTGGCGCCCTCAGAGTTTCGGCTTCTCATCCCTGTTTAGGATATTTTTCTCTCTCTCATTAACACTTCGCTGTAATCCCCCCCCCGAAGTTGTATAATAAAAATGGTTTTTCCAAATAAAGACAAGACTGCCTATGTTTTTGTAGACATTCAGTGTCAGGCAAAGCTCTTCAAACTGGTATTTAATGTGTCATTTCTGACTGGTGTCATTCATCGTGGGCTGGTTCCACTGTGTTAAGCATCTGATCACTGCTAGTTACAGCCTGTCCACAGAGGTCTCTCCCTTGGGACATCATAGAGTAGAAGAATCGTTGTACACATGCTGACAGGCAGCACCCTCCTGAAACAGGAAGTGATTTTCAGACAGACCCTACAGGCCTCGTGAAACTGAGCTGGCCAACACACAAACGCCACTGTTACAGCGCCATGCCTGCACAGCAGGCCTCTGCAGCTTTGTGATGGTGTCGGCTCCGGGGAAAGAGATGCCCTCGTCCCCAAAACGCCTTCGAACATGGAGAGAGCTGCTTTGCTGGGATTCGCTCTTCGAGGTGTGCCGTTTTCTCCTTCTTCCTCAACATGGGCTATAGTGATGGGAAAAGTCACAAGATGAAAACTTCCAGCCCGTTTTTACTTTTCAGATTCCGGTCTCCTTTCAAGCCAATGTCAGCATTCCCAAATGGATAAAGCTTACTTAGGTAGAATGAATTAACAATAGGATTCATTCGTAAATGTGCCTGTTGAGTCATGCAGTTCCCTGCAACATCTTTCACGTCTCATTTTTTTTAAAGGATCATTTGTTGGCTTCCGGTATAAAATTCCATCCATCCATCTTTCAGGCACTTAACCTGGTCAAGGTCACCTCGTATGAGCAGTTTGGAGACACCAGTTACCCTAATGGCATATCAGCTCAGGAATAACATGCAAACTCTGCAGACATGGAACAGCAGTAGAATATGAACCCCCCCCCCCCAACACTGAATCTGTGAGACAATACTGCCACCTACTGAGCTGCACTGTAAGATGAAGCTTATTAGCAGAACTGTCACCTCACCACATGGGGGCAGCAGAGAGCTTTATGTCCCTGCTTGCTGTCTGCTGCTGCACAGCATTAGCTCTTGTACAGCATCTGATCCAACTGAGAAAGGCTTATTGTTGCCTCAATAGATGATAGAGATCAGAAAAGCCCTTGTAATCTTCATAAACAGCTAGCATATTTTGGCACACGTGCTGTTTTCACAGGATTATCCTCTTCTCAGAGTGCCTGCCTAGGGATAATACAGCCCCGGTGTTCATGTAGAAGTCACACTCGACCTCGTGGCACTGCTTTGAGCAGAGTGCTAGCTGTTGCACCGTTATCCTGGAAGCGTAACGGTGCCCAGGTCCCAGCACTGTCCATCTCTCTGCTCACGGTGCGTCACAGCACCTCTCGTCTTTCACATAACCGTTACGCTTACTGGTGTAACTGGTCAGACGTAGGGCCCCACTGGGACCAGTATCCTCCTGCTTAGGAAACTCTTTCAATTGCAGGCAAAAAATGAAGAGTGAAAATAATCTGGATATAAATACCTTGCTGTCAGCTGGGAACTTTTCTGGATTAAGACCAGGGCTATGCAACTCACGGTCCTCAAAGTTCGAGCCCTGCTGATTTTCCAGCCTTCCTTCACCTCTGAGCCAGGTGTGAAGCCTCTGGCCAATCAGAATTAGTAATTGTTTAACTACCTGGGAGAACTGAAAACACGGCCTGGATTTGGAATTGGGGTCCAGAGTTGAATACCCCTGGATTAGACTTATATTTTGCAGTCAAACTTTTTAAAATACTCATTTACACATTTTTGCACAGGACTTCTTACAGATGATAAATGGCAGGGCTATGGTGATCAAAGACACCATTTTAGGGAGCATGAGTATTCCTCCTTGTGTTGGTCTACAGCAGGTGTGGTGATGGGTAGCACAGCAGGTTTGGGTTCTGTGCCCATGTTTGGAAGGTTGTGGGATTAAATCCTGTAGTGAAAAAGGTAAAATTCTGTTAGGGATTCTTATAGTCAGAGGTGGGTAGTTCAGGTCCAGAGAGTAAAAGTCCAGACCAAGATTTTGTTTCAGCCAACCAGTTGAATACTCTGTGACTGTGACTCTTTATACTCAACTGGTTGGTTGAAACAAAATTGTGGTCTGGATTGCATTGCCCACCTTTGCTTGTACTTCAGAACACCAACCAAGTCATTATTCACTAAAAATCATACCGAATATGTGTTCAAGCCCTGAATGGGTTTGTAAGGCTCCCAGAACGACATCCAAGCTTCTCATCATTTGTTGGGGTGAATAAGCCCCCCACCTCCACCCCATGATTGGAACATAATCAGTAGTGATTATGTCCCCTAGCAGACCTGCTCACTCATTTTCAGGTCTCAGTATGATGATCTTGGCATGTCTCCATGACAATTACCATGATGACGGGCGACCAGCAGGGCGGCGACACATCTTAGCGATGTGCTTCGCCCACTTTTACTGTTCCATAACATCCGCATGGCACTGTTTCTTCACCCCTGAACGTCTCCTCTCTCTACCTGTCCCTGAGAAAGCAAGTCTGCTCCAACTGGGACCAGGAAGGCACCGAGCAGGAAGTGAGCCCAATGGACACGCGAGCAGGCGCCAGCGAGACGTGAGGTCAGCTTCCTCACCAGAGCCGAGCGAACCACGCTCTGGACTTCCATCGTAATGCTTCAGAAAAACCTCGACACCAATTGAAACCAATAGCCCTGTAAGGCACCTTGTGCAGCCGGGGTCACGCTGATATTTAGCGATATGCGTCGGTGCATCTGCGACTCTGACGCATCCGAAGGCAGAGCCACATGGCAGATGGTATAGAAAAGTGTGGGCGGACAGCCTGTACACGTCAGACATGGTCAGGGCCTGATCCGTGCACGTCCAGCACTGCGCTGACGTCATGGAAAATTCCCAAGACCGGATCCTGCGTTTCGCCTGCGATTTTCTCCACGGAAATCGTGATTTGTGCCTGTGGGCCTTCGGTGGGCAAAGCGGCCGGCCGAGTGTCACCACAGTGCCATGCAGGAGGTGGTGCTTTCGCACGGATGCCGCGATGCACGCAGATGGAGACAGCACGGCTCGCTGACTGACTGCAGCGTCCAGCGCAGTAAAACTTGCAGCCTGGGATAATGTGCTCCAGCTGATGGTGTGAGCAGAGTGTAACCTCAGTGTGGGGGGTGGGGGTTTAGTGCATGTAGAGAGAGTTTGGGGCGACAGGGGGTTATTCCCACTCACATCCTGCTCCATTGTGGATGAAATCAGAACCAGGGGCTAATGTATTGTACCTGCAATATTCCTTCCTTCCATCCATCCATTCGTCCATCCATCCGTCCATCCCGGGTTGCAGGACCTCCAGTCCCTTCATTCTGAAATCGTTCACCATCATTGCAGCTTCCTCAGTGGCAGGAGATGCTGGTCTCACAGAGCAAATGTCTGCTGCCAGCTAATTACCCATCCGCCACTTCCATCATCAACTGATTGCTACAGCGGTCATTCATTCTTGAATAACAGATACCAGTGTTTTGTGCACACTGGACACTTTACTGTAAACCGGCCCATGCCACTGCTGGCTCCATGTGGTCATGCAGCTCAAAGGCCCCAGCTGCGCAGTGACTGCATAGATCCTGGGGTCACCTGCGCAGTCGCACCACACTGCCTAAGGAGAGGCATCCACACGCTAAAGAACAAGTGGCTTGTTTAGAGGCAGGGCGGTGGCATGGTGGGGGGGTGGAAGGGGAGAGAGAGGGGAAATGAGAGGTGAGAAAGGGGAATGGGGGGCGGGAGGGAGGTGGAAGAGGAGAAAGGGGAACAGGGAGAGGGGAGGGGGGAGAGGGGAGGTGGGAGGTGGGATTACCTAAAAGGAACAAAGCGAACACATGGCAGGAAGCGGCCGTCAGGGGGAAGCAGCGTGCTGGGAGCTGTCGCTCACGGCGACCCCCGCGCTCGCTGCAGATGGCGTGGGCCAAGGCGGTGCCAGGTGCTCGACGAGGAGTACAGAGCGAGGGCGGTGAAGGCGGGGTCCAGCCAGGGAGCCTCTCCTCACTGTCTGTAGCCACTCAGCTTTATAGCTGTTTAGGAGGTAATTAAAGGTCGTAAGAAGGGCTGCAGAACATAGCGGCGAGATGCTAATGACACACAAGATGCTTTGAAGGGCACTCCGAATCGCTGCTAGTTTGGAGTGTTACCAGTAACTCAGAGGACCTTCACAATGGTAGCTAGTACTGCCAAGAAGGTTTATGTGAACATACTGAAACATGCAGAGCAGAATTAGCCATTATAAAGCCTCTAAAGAATCATAAAATGCTTCATAGCTTTGGAGTACATTGGTTTCACTGCGGCAGTGGCAGACATGGGACATGCTGCCCTCTGGTGGTTGCCAGCTGGCACTGCAGTGCAGTTATTCCGGCTAGCGGGACGTTCACACAGATCCGCGCCAGTGAGTCTCAGCGGAAGCAGAATTGGGCAAAAAATTAACATAAGCCTTTGAAACCTGGGAATTGCTATGGAATCTTTATGTGTCTTAAGGCCCCTATCTCTGCATTAGCACTGCATGCAGCAGGTCTGACAGCCTGTGACAAACTTCGGAAGGTTCGTCCAGCAAGCTGCCAACAGAGTGTTCTGGAAGCGTGTGCCCAGAGAGCGCCCCGCCTGGCTGGCGTCCTCCCCACGCCGCGTGCCCATATGCCCCGTATATTAAGTTGGAGGTGCTGCAGTGCCATGCACCATCTGTCCACCAGCGGATACAGCATGGAGCCACGCTGGCAGGCGAAGCGGCGCTGAGTGGCCGCGGAGGGGCCTGTTCCCTCCCAAACGCGCGGCCACGCGGACAGCTCTCGAAGCGCCATGACGACGCCCTGGTTAAGCAGTGCGCATTTCATGAAGGGACATCCTCCTCAAAGCACTCAGAAGCACTTGAAAGCCATCAGTGGATGACCTTGGAAGAGGGACGCCTGTCAGACACTGGTGGAGACCCTCAGAAACGCATCTAAGCTTTCACCTTGCAGATCCCTTCTCAAACAAATTAAGCTGATTAATTACAGCTTTTATAGCTATAATTAGGCTATAAACATTTCATATCCTAGACCAGTAACACTTTACTTGATGGGACACAAGTAATATAGTATTATGCTATTACTTATGTATTAATTAACCACGGACTGTCTTAGTTACATGCTGATCTCATGTTAATTCATCGTTAATAAATTGTGACGCATGTTTTATCTCAAGCAGTTACTATATTTATAACTGTATCTGTTAATTCTGTAAACCTTTGTGACCTACTGAAGGAACAAGTGATGAATAACACAAGTGAAATACTGATCTCATATTTGTTCATCATTAATGATGCATCTTTTATCTCAAGTAGCAACTATATATGTTCATGATTTGTTCATGATTTGTACTACTATTTGTGCCCTGTAAAGTGTTACCCATAGGCTTGCAGGAACACAGTCCTGTAATCTCATTAAATCAAGTTTACTATGTAATAAATGTATGCATAAATGTTGCTCATATATCTCGCATTTGTTTACATAATGTCAAAGATGACACAATCTCAACCCGTTTAGTGCTATGCGAGCTTTAGTCATGCATGAGAAGACTCAGCTTATGATGTTAGTTGATTCTGCCCAATGCTATCTCCTACGTCAAATCCTCCGACATCATTGAGTTTAGGTAGGACCACTAAGGACCTCCACCAAGTACCATGGAACCACAGTGACACCAGGATTACACCTGTTATTGACAAGAGGGTGGCTGGCATCTTGGAGGGTGATGGATTGCTGAAGCAGGGAATAGTCATGTGAGACTTCATGTCACCTGTGACCTCACACGAGACAGTTTGCAAATTGTATAACCCTTATGTGCTCTTGCTTGTTTTCCCTGCATCACTGCTGGAGTCTTTAGTTACACCATTTTTGCCACGTCTTCTCTATTGTACCCCTCTGGTTTCAAATGAGGAATTAGCACTGGCTATTAGCATTACCCACATTTTTTCCTACATGAAGAAGGACTCGGTAAGACATTTAACCACACAGTCATGTGGTCAACTGGTCATGTGACCATGAGTGTTAAGGAAAGAGGGTGTTGTCGATAGGAGGTGGAGATGGCTACACATGGCTCTCAGGAGACTTGCAAGGCTGTGCAGGATCAGGGAACTCTGTGTATTTACATGCCCACATATAATGTCAAAAAAAGAATTCACTCTAGCAGAGCTAAATATACACCCAGCATAAAAACAAACACACTGCAGTAAAAAATGTGTGTAGGCCTGTTTACAAAATAGTGAATAACTCATTTTAATAAGTGATTATTCATAACTAGGCCTGACATCATGTGACCACAGATGCAGGATGTAAACAGATGAGTCAGAGGAATGTTTGGAAACATCATGGCATTTATATCAGTCATGACTGACAAAGAGCATCATCCAAAGGAGGCCCGCTAGCATCCATTGGAGTAGCCCCATCACGGCCGCAGCCTGCCGCTAATGGGCCCCAGTGCCTCCCTGCGCAGGACAGCTGTGCGTCGCAGTGAAAGCCGCAGGCTCGCTAATGGGCATTCCCGGGATCTGCACTCCGTCCGGAATACTGCAGCAGCCCTGCTCAGCAGACCTCGTCAATGACATACTCGTCCAACCGTATTTTCACTTCACCTCGCTTAGATCTACCAACTGTGACATCATCACTGTGAATCACTTTTGCCTAGTGCAGTGAGTGCTGATCTACAGTAGGTTATGATACATACGACATTTCATTTCCTTGTCTCTCTTGATACTTTGCCCTTGATGCTGAGCTCGCTACCCTGCACACTGACGGCGCCGTGCGTCTCCGCTGGGAACCGGAACTCGTTCAGTCCTGATAACGACTTCAGAGCCTTCAAAGCCCAGCAAAGCCAGGGCTGTAAGTCCACGTCTGGACACAGAGTCAGCGAGATAAGTGAATCAGAATGAGCGGCGTCCTCACACATCAGAACCGCTTGGCCATCAATAACATCTGCTGCAATTTGGACTGCGATGTAATTGTGAATTTAAATGAATTTGTGTGAAAATCAGCAGCCTCTGTGAGTGCCAACATGAGGCCTGGCTTCCACTGATACAGGAAATGTACATTACAGTGTCTCACTGGTATTGAAGTAGGATGAGTGTGTCTGTTGATATTTTTTTTTTCAGACAGCACCCTAGAAGAGGACAGGTAAAAGCCCTCGATTCTATTACATCAGCATGGCTAAATCAAACCTGGTTCCAGGATCTCTGACTTTAAACCACATTAATTAACAGGTGAAACACCAGAGAACTTTTTATTGAAATGATTACTTACATAATCAAAATAATTATGAATTTAAATTATATAGCATAAAAATCAGTGCCCTCTGTGAGTGCCACCATGAGGCCTGGTCTCCACTGATACAGGCAGTGTACATTACAGTGTCTTACTGGAATATAGAGTGAGACAAGTGTGTCTGTCGAAATGTTTTTTTTTTTTTCAGAATTATATTAGACATCTAGTATTTATTGAGTACTCTTGAGTACTTTGTGATTAGTCATGCTTGTTTATGACCTTAGATGTTAACCTGTACTTGCTGTACTCTGGTCTATACACCATGGGGGTCATGTTCCCCTTACAGCTCCCATCCGTCTCCCCTTTATTCCCCCTCCCCCTAGTCCCTCTGTCTGAGTCAGCTCTACAGATCATTCAACTGAACTGCACATTTAATTATATCCAATATTACCCAGCCACATAAAGAGAGTAATTATAACAGATTGATTAATTCTGAGCAAGGACATGTTTACTTACGAAGGGGTTTAGTGTAAGTCAGCATATAGCTATTATTATTATTATTATTATTATTATTATTATTATTATTATTATTATTTTGCACTTTATAACACCAGATTTTCCTCAAAGCTCCTGGACCCCATCACAAAAATTCAAACTTACTGCAAAAGTAAATTTAGCACCCCAGAGAAGGGAATGTGCTGCTGCGTTCACAGATGCCCGATTTGCCCTTTTTGGTGTAGGCAGCACAGGACTGGATGTGCTGCCCCCTCCTGGAAGGGTCGCTGATGGCAGCAAACATCCCAAGCGTGACGGGGTTATTTCAGCATCTATCCAGTTCTTCTGCGGGACCAGAGTCATCAATCACAGGCTGGTCCAGACCAAAGGAGCACCATCGATTTTCAAATCAAGCCTGAGCGCTTCGGGGAGGGGTGAACTTACCGGGACGGATAAAGGGATTAAACAAGTGTAAAATGCTGACGGGGAAAAAGCAGCCCGAAGTCGGATGGGGGCAGTTATAATGGTGCAGGCTTCTGTGGCAAACTTTTGTGAAAACGAGCGATAGTAAATGCATATTAATTGGTTGGTATATTTATTGATCGATCGATTGAATGGTGTAAGTTTTAAAACCTAATTATTATTATTAAGAACTGTGGAGGATACTGACTGTAGTGTTCAGAAAAACAATTAAACACATTCATGCACACACATGGACACACAGAGAGACGCACGGGGGGACACGTAGGGACACACCCAGAGACACGCAAACGGGGCTCAGGGACACCGCTGAGACCTGCCGGGTCGCACCGCATGTGACTGCATGCGTCATATCAAGATCAGCACCTCGGACAGCAGGATCCCCCGGCCGAGGAGGAAAGAGAGAATATCGAAAGAGCGGAAACGGAGGGAGAGCGGCTTCAACGAGCAGCCCACCGCAAACGGGTGCACTAAGGTGCTGTCAAGCGGACGGTCATTACGGTCTCCGCCGCGGCTGCATCCACACCTTGCGATCCGCGGCACGCCAGCTCCTCCCGACGAGGAGAAGCAAAGGGAAAGCCGTGGATGTGCAGTGTGGGGATGCTTTCCGTTTCTGAAAGGCTTAAATGCGGACTGTCAGTGGTGTGATACCGGATCGGTGCGGGACGGACCCTGAAGGCATCTCCCGAAACAACACGGAATTAATGATGAAATGACAACCGGGCTAGCGCCGACATGCAGACAAAAGAACGCCGCTCCCGCCGTCACCGTTAACGCATCCTGCCGGATTATGCTGTTTGAGAGCATTGCGCCCAGATATGACCGTGTGGATGTACTGTTACCGCGTTGTTTCCCCTTTTTAAAAGTCCTCGCACGGCTCCTGCGCCCGGCTGCGCCCCGTTTCTCTCCTCCTCCACTGCCTTGCGAAGCACCAGGCGGACCTGCCGTGCCGAACCCGGGACAGTGCATCGGGAAGCGTATCCACCGGGCGACCGCCGGTGTCCAGGGCGCCGATCCCTGAAGCTCAGCGAACATTGAAGAGACGCGCTGTCACTCCGGCTCTCCTTTGGCATTTAAAAGCCGCTCCTTTTTAAGTACTTTATGTACTAACGCCATCAGAGGGCAAATCCATTGCAAACATGCTCACTTTCTGAATCTCTTATTACTTACTTTTCACGCTCCGGGCGGCTCTTTCGTACCTTTTTGTAGCTGTTATGCTTTGCTTATGTATTTATATCACAAATCCATAACATCTACAGACAAATAATAACAATAATAATAATAGTAATAATACTGCTTGCAAAACTCAGGAGCATCCGGAGTATCGGACACAAGTCGCATCTTCTTCAAATTGATATCATTTCATAGATCGAATATCTATAAATAGTCAGTCATGTTCAAGTACCGGATCCGCATGTTTTTCAACGAGCTGAAGGTGTTGGTCCTGATGCGGTCCGACCGCCGGACCGACGCGGGCTCGCAGGCGCTGGGGATGCGTGGCTGCGGCTGGCCACCATTCCCCGGCTGCTCCCCCCGGGATGATGAGGAGGAGTACTACGGGACAGATCCGCGTCCGCGGAGCCTGGCGTTTGAGGAAGGGGAGCCACGGTTGCCGCCGGGCCTGGACCAGGTGTCGCTGAGCAGCGGCATGGACGGCATGCGGTGCCGTATCTGCTTCCAAGGACCCGAGCAGGTACCGTCCCGGCCGCCCGGGGAGCTGATGTGGGTAAACTGACAATGCACGTAAAATGTCCCCCATCTCATTCGGCAGATTAGTGTATACGGGTAACGTGGAGACTTCAGGACAAGCGTGAATCCGGGGTACCTGCCACTTAGGAAAGAGGTCGTTTCATTTTCCAGGCTGCGGGCTGGGACGCTTCTGAGGATGCCTGGTTTAACCTGCTGCTGATGAACAGTAACAGCCCCGGCACTCACCCGCTAATTCCGCCCTACTTAACTGATTTATTGATACGCTACCTGCTTATTGTAACCGCATGAGAAAACGCGGCATGCTTGCCGTTCGTGTGCGATGTGAAAATGACGGCGCTCCAGCGTTCAGCTCACACTCTCAGCTCAGAAACCCTGAGTCCTAAGGCTGGGTGCCGTCAGAATAGGAGAGGAAGCTTTCCTTCAGTTAACGAACAACTGAGCAATAGAGACCCCCCTCCGTCTCCTTCTTTCGACATATGTCACATCTGCCCCGTGTGAGTATTTATCCCGTGTGAGTGTTTATCCAGTGCGCGACACAGTGAGAGTGTTAATTATCCAGTGTGCTGAACAGTGAGAGTGTTTATTATCCAGTATCTTTAGCAATGATTCCATGTTTATTCTGTGTGTTTATAAGTATGTGTTTATCTAGTGTGTTTATCAATAAGTGTATTAATTATCCAATGTGTTTAACAATAAGTGTGTTTGTCCACTGTTTATCTAGTGTGATTATTAATGAGTGTATCTGTTGTATTTATCATTTATATTAATTTTATTAAGCAGTCACTTTTGTCTAAACCGATGTACAAGCGAGGCAAATAGCACATTACAAACGAGTGGCTGTCAAGGAGTTGGCTAGGCATACGTGGGGCTAGACTGCATTAGACACATCGCAGCGCTGTACCCTCACACGCTTCCCATACACTGGGAGCTCAGCTGCACTGTCTCCTGGCCCCATCAGTAACTGTGTACAGCTTCAACAGAACATGAAAGATCTGTAAAGACCAACCCAGCCAGTGCTGAATCATTATTATTATTATTATTATTATTATTATTATTATTATTATTATTATTCACACCTGTTACTGATGGGCACCTCACTTACCAGTTTATGGCCTGTTACCAGTTAACAGACCTCACTGAGCCCAAGATCTTCTTAATTCATGTAAATATTATACATTCTCAGATAAAAGGGTAAAAATTTGTACCTTTGCTTGTCACTGGGGCAGTACCCTCAAGGGTCTGCCAATTGTACCCTTAACTGTAGGTAACTGTACCTTTTAAGGTACAGAAATGGACTCTGAGGAACATTTTTTAGCCCAATTGAGGTACATTACTGCTGTTTGTACGTTGGGGATGAGGATACAGCCGCAGTGACAAGCAAAAGTACAAATTTTTACCCTTTTATCTGAGAATGTAAATCAAATGCCACTTCCAGCTTTGCTGGTGTTGAGGACAGTTTGTGTGGTTTGCATTATCCACTCTGTTGGGCCACGGTGGGGAAATTGCTTATGACTATGTTCCTATTGCTGCACAAAGGACTGATAGGAACTATTTTATTGCCCCTTCACTGTCAGAAACAAAAGTATCAATTTGTACCTTTGAGGGTACAGTTACTTGTCACTGGTGCTGTACCCTCAAGGATCTGCCAATAGTACCCTAGCTGTAGGTAAATGGACCTTTTAAGGTACAGAAATGGACTCCGAGGGACATTTTCCGACCATTGGGGGTACATTAATGTTGTTTGTACCTCGGAGAATAAACTGTACCTGGGCTGTACCCTTTTTTCTGACAGTGTATGACACATGACACCTAATAGTTTTATTGTTTTTAGTGTAATCATCAGATAAATGGCACAAAATTCAAGGCTTCATGACTTAATAATATAAGCATTCGTAATTGCCTCTTCTGAAATACTGTGACACGGGTATGGAAGCTGGAAAAGCTCTGGCAGCCTGAAGAGTGAAAGGTTAAACAGAACAAACATCAAACGGTGTTTCAGGCCACTCGCACTGCGTAACGAACAAGGAAAAGGCAATTCTGGAAAATAATCAAGCCCGCAGAATTTGGACGAGGCTAATTAGAGGGGTCAGTACGGCCTGTTTGTTATGATTTGTTGTGGAAAATGAGGCTCCAGCTGCTCTGGGGCAGGTGAGGAGGGCAAAGAGGGTTAGGAGAGTGGGCCCTCTCTGGATTTGCCCAGTCAGAGGGCCCACGGCCTACGTGTGAATACCTGAGCTGCTTAGCATCGCGGAACAGCCCCCGCGGCCTGTTCTCTCTTTATTCGCATTATGAGCTATGATTTCGCCATGGCTTTTTTCTGCCCACACCTGCACAGAACACCGAGTGTTGGCTGACACTTTGCATTCCTCAGATATCTTCTTCTGTGGACGGGTTGCTTCCCCATAATCAGGCCGCTGTCCTGGCCGTTCCTGCACACCCTCTCTCATTCGCAGGTTTCCTGGGGTCATTTTAACTTTCTGGGCCTCATCGAATGTACATACAGCATGTGAGGTCCAAAGCTTGGACTACACATGGTGAGGTGGATCCACCAAGATTCGCAGTGTGAAACCATCACCTTGTTTGCTGTGGTCGGGGATCGGCGCTGAGAGTGGATGTGGCGACAGCTCCCCTCGGCCACCTGACATCACGTGACTCGAGCCTCGCCTTTTTGCTGCAGAAATGCGCGCCTCCGGACTCGCGCGCCTCGCCCAGGCCGCTGGTGACGCCGGACGGCCAGCGCGTGCTTCGGGCACAGTTGGCGCTCAGCGGGACGATCCCACGAAGCGGAAGGCGGAGAGAATCAGAACAGGAACGGAAGCGGGCCGGTCCAAAGCCGACAGACGCTTTTTTTTAAAGCGGTGCTTCCTGCCGGGCCTGGAGGCACGAAGGTCCACGTACACCTGTTAGCGGCCACCAGGACCTCATCATTAGTGCGCGGCAGTGCCTGCTGCAGCCAAAACGGGGGCTGCAGGGAGCAGGAAAACTCTTACATTTGTTTCCCTTAATAAAGCAGTTTTACTAAGGAACATTTCAGCTATTAAGAGGCGGCCACTCAGTTTGGAAAGAGATGAGTCAGCTCCCTGCCCCATTTGTCTGGTTGAGATGCACCGTGTGGTACTTTCATCAGGCATTTGTGTCGGTGTTTCAGGCCTGGGATGAGTCTGCCGTGGCCGACCCTGCCTGTACTCCACCCGAAAGAAGGCGGTGACTGGCTCTCCTCCACCCTGTTGGAGGTTCGGGATAAAATATATAATTCGAGGTGGATTCTTTTGCCGCTTCCTGCCGTGTTGGGAAGCATTTTGTATTTTCTATATAAAACAACAGCATTAAAATAAATATTTTTATTATTACCTTTTACTTTCACCTTTCCCAGTCATTATGCTCTTTCTCAATTCTCAGCATCTTCTCATAATGCCCAAACAGATTCAGATTTATTAGTGCTTCAAGTGGCGATTCAAGAATCTGCCCTTCTTCCTTGTGGAGCATTCTTAGGCATCTTCACCCACTGCAAAGTTCAAAGCTTGTCTAGCTTTCACAATCATAAAGAAATTGTGATATTCACAGAAAATAACTATCCAGAACCACTGGGAAATTTATACTTTGAGACATGAGACAGTACTTCAGACAGTGTACTCTAGTACTTTTGAAATATTTACACCAGTCTAAAGCCTGAAGGTGTCTCCTTCTGTTTCCTCTGCATACAGGTTGAGTATGTAGTATTATGTCTACATACTGTCAGCCATTATAATCATACATCCCATCGCACACATACTTCATAGTTTGTAACACATAACTGCATTTTTACAATACATTTATAGACAAATAATTAACATCTACATTTACATTTATTTATTTAACAAATAAATGGTAGTTTTTATTATATTCATATCATTTTTACATCCATTTCAAAGGATGTGACAGGGAACAGTTTGGAAGTTTGTTTGTGCCACTAGCAAAACAAGCCATTAAGTACAGGGAATGATGTCAGGGTGTGTGTCAGTTTGACCATTGAAGGATAAACGATGTCAGGGTGTGTGTCAGTTTGACCATTGAAAGATAAATGATGTCAGGGTGTGTGTCAGTTTGACCATTGAAGGATAAACGATGTCAGGGTGCGTGTCAGTTTGACCATTGAAGGATAAACGATGTCAGGGTGCGTGTCAGTTTGACCATTGAAGGATAAACGATGTCAGGGTGCGTGTCAGTTTGACCATTGAGGGATGAATGATCTCAGGGTGTGTGTCAGTTTGACCATTGAGGTATAAATGATCTCAGGGTGTGTGTCAGTTTGACCATTGAGGGATAAACGATGTCAGGGTGTGATGGGATACACAGCAGCATTGTTCTGTTGATGCATTTCCCTTCACTGGCTGTGAATGATGGCGCCTCAATCTCGGCCCCGTGTGATTAAACCAGAGACACGAAGTGCACAGCAAACACAGGCAGGCTGCAGGTACGCGAGAAACAGGAGCTTAGTGGGAAAGCTGGACCGCCTCCAGAGGAGACATATTTGTTTTTTGTTTTTTTTGCCGTGTGCTGTGCTTGTGCCCGAACAGGAAGAGAAAGACAAAGAAATGAAGGGATGCGTGAGTGAGAGAGGGATGGAAGAAGCTCACAGAGCATCATGTTTGTCACAGCAGGGATGGCTGCTGAGTGACCCCAGGAAGGGAGAACGAAGGAATGTATCTGTAAAACAAATGCTTAAGGTTAGAGGTCGTCTTGGGGTGGTGCAGTACAGCAGGTCAGGAAACTGATAAGGTTGCCAGTTCAAATCCCAAGGTGAGCCCATAACTCCCAATCACTGCAGGGGCAGATCCTGCAAAAAAAAGTATATAACTGCATTAAATAGTTTGCTAAATAACAAGAAAAAATGGTGTTGAGCTTTATGTAAAGATGTCACTTGTATGTTTTTAGTATCATGACTGTTATAATAGCTTACAATAACCCTGCAAATTATAGCAGACACTTGTATCAAAAGATAAAAATGCTAATGTTTCAGCATTTTAATTATATGATAATTGTTATCGTAAACAAAAAGCCCTTTGAGAAACTGAATTCAAATAGACAATATAACAAAATGCATACGACGCAGAGACTGTGCCGTTAACAGGAGCTCAGTATTTGTGTGGCGGAGTCGCGATCCTTTTCCTTTGTGCCCGTTCGTGCTCAGCCCAGCTGGCTCGCGGTACAGTCACGGTGCACAGAAGCCAACCGGAGCCAGCTGGCCGTCGTCAACCAAGAGCGGTTTGCAGTGATGATCACAGGAAACACCGTCCCTCGTCTTCAGGCTGTCATGCGCTCGATTTATGCAGCAAAGGTTACTTACAACAAACAGGAGCAGATTCTGTCGTGTAGGACTTGTAACGGCATCAGTGCGGCCATTCCAGCGGCGCCCTCTGTCTGCTTGGCAATAACCTCCACAGACGCAATTAGGCAGCTCTGCGGGACTTACGAAACATGCAGTGCAATAACAGCGTGCGATGCGGCCGTTTTGAAGGACGGAGCCTCACCCCAGGGAGCCCTTTCTCCCATGTCAGTGTGACGGATGTCTGCAACTGCAGAGTATGTCCACTAGGGGCGCTGTGTGATTGTCCTTCACGACGTATGTTTATGTTATTTCAGTGGCAGCAATTTAAAACGCTATTAGTCTGCGATGGTATTCAATAACAGCTGAAAATCTAAGAATTACTGATAAAAACTTACTCTTCTGAATTTTGGTATTTTGTTACTTCACAGTGGTGGTATTATAGAGAGTGTAGGTCTCATCTCTGGTTAGAAGCAGTGGACATAAATATGAGGGTGAATGGAATTTACAGAGTGTGTGGGGGTTACAGAGTGTGGGGGGTTACAGGGGGTGTGGGGGTGTGAGGGTGTGGGGGGGGTTATGGGGGGGGGTGG
>JAAGVU020000038.1:686640-704327 GCA_011763525.2 Mormyrus iriodes | reverse complement strand
AACAGTGTGTGTGGGGTTACAGAGTGTGGGGGTTACAGGGTGTGTGGGGGTTACAGAGTGTGTGGGGGTTACAGGGTGTGTGGGGGTTACAGAGTGCGGGGGGTTACAGGGTGTGTGGGGGTTACAGAGTGTGGGGGGTTACAGGGTGTGGGGGGTTACAGAGTGTGTGGAGGTAACAGTGTGTGTGGGGTTACAGAGTGTGGGGGTTACAGGGTGTGTGGGGGTTACAGGGTGTGTGGGGGTTACAGAGTGTGGGGGGTTACAGAGTGTGGGGGGTTACAGAGTGTATGGGGGTTACAGAGTGTGGGGGGTTACAGAGTGTGGGGGTTACAGAGTGTATGGGGGTTACAGAGTGTGGGGGGTTACAGAGTGTGGGGGGTTACAAAGCAAGCAGCTCTTCATCACTAGGCTAGGCCCCTAGTGCTGCACTGATCTCATACAGGTCAGGTCTCTAAATATATTTCTTCAGGAACACTTTATGCATTTTATTATTTTATTTGCATTGGAAACACTGGAATTTAGCTTTAAAACTGTTACAAGCCCATGGACATACAACTGTTAAGGTAATTACTGTATCCACTAGGATCTTACCCACATATTCAGTGGGATATTTTATTCTATTGATGTATTATTTAATTGCTATAAGGGAACCTGCTTACAGCCACAATAGGACCCCCCCCCTTTACCTTCATACACACCCCCTGCTCACTGAGTCCTTTTCTACCAAATGCTGCTACCTGTGTGTCTGAATTCTTTGAGACTGCAGTATGAATCAGTTGCTGGAAAAAGAGTGAAACAGTTCAGGAGGCATGGACAAATGTTTTGAACTCGCTGCATCAGATGTTTAAGATCTGTGAGATATCTGCTGATAAAACCCTTACAGAAGGCCAAGAGTTACCTCTGGATTCACTGTTGCGGGAGTCTAAGCTCACCTGTGAGATCAAATCTGCAGACAAATCGTACTATTACGCGGAGATCTTACAGCACAGTTAAGTATTTGCATAAGCAGAACTGTTACACTGCAGCAAACAACAGACACTATATGCTGACAAGCACCAGCAGATTTTTATCTGATCAGAAAATCAGAGAATACACACCTTATGGAGTGCGGGAGAAGGGAGAGGAAGGCATCGATGTCGCCATAACTGCCCTCAGCACACCACAGGCTAGAAAAGTGACGTTTTAGGATGTTTCTCTTTTCCTTGTTCTTGTCCTGAGTTACTCTAAAAACTATAAAAAGCAGAACGGCTTCTCGTGTCAGGAAGTCCGGCCTTCGTGGCTGACGACCATCTGCTGCTTTTCCTGTCCAACAGGACGTCTCCCCGTGGGCAGGTACCGCTCTGAATGGAGGCATCTTTATTCCATGCTTTAGCTGTTCATTAATCTACAGTCAAGCCTTCGACATCACGGGGGTTAAAGGCGTAGGCTCCCTGTGATCTGGAAACAATGCGTTAAATTTTGTGGTCCCCTTTGGCGAGCGGACCGAAGCAAAAAGACACAAGAGACGCGAGAAAAACAGACGACTGCGAGAAGTCACGCGAGAGGCTGCCGTTAACGCGCTTGGCGTCCTCCACCAAGCACTGAGCGTATATTTTATGCATTTATGAGTTTCTTGACTTTTTGTGTGTCATCCGCTGGCCTTTGCGTGTCATTTGCACTGCAGCTTTCACAAAACTCCCAAAAACTCCCCAAATTCTCATGTAATTTCTGATGCTGACCTCACGATATAACAAAACCACAATGGGGAAAGTCGCCATGCAGACGGGTCGACTCTATTTGTTTGCTATTGCTTGGAGAATTGAACACACGTTTTTTAACATTCGTGAAATCATTAGTAAAAATAAATAGGTCAGAATTGTTCCGAATCTGGTTTATTCTCTGATTCATTGTATATGCGAAAGCTGGACGATGAAGAAGCAGGACAGAAAGAGTACCGATGCCTTGGATCCTTGGGGCTTGGTGAAGACCTACGATAATGTAACACCTATTTTAGGCTATCAACTCAATTCTGTGGACCACAAGGAAAAACACTTCGGATCTTGATAAAATCGAGCTCCAACTTTCACAAATGACTGATTGAAACTTCCATCCATTTTCTCAAACCACTGGTAATATTCAGGGTTGCGGGGTATCCAGAGACTATGAGCGCAAGGCAGGGAACAACCCAGGATGGGGCACCAGCACCATTTACTCACACAAACACACCTATGGGCAACATGGTAACTCCAACTAACCTCTGCATGTTTTTGGATTGTGGGGGGGAAACCAGAGTACTCAGCAGAAACCCCACAACAACAGGGGGAGAACATGCAAACTCCACACACAGAGCCATGGTGGAGACCTGAACCCTCGTCCTAGAGGTGTGAGATAACAGTGCTAAGCACTGCACCACCCAAAGTGAAACAAATTAAGCATATTACAAGAAGCTCAGGAGCATTTTAAAATCACATCATGACTGGAAAAGTTGACGGTTTGACAGGATCAGCCTTCACAATGATGACCACCCCACTGGGAAACCTGAAGGTGCGAACAGGACATTCTGGGAGAGTGTCATCTACATGGAGATTGAGAGCTATTACACTGGCACATTTGTCAACACCAGTGAGCGTGCAAGGAGCAGAGAGCAGGTTCAGCGAGTTTACCGGGGTTAAGGGTCTTGCTCAAGGACCCAGGAGTGATACAACTATTCTGCCAGCAATGGCATTCGAACCTACAACCTTCCAAACAAGGGTACAGATCATAACCGTCGGGGCCACTCTGAGCTGTAAAATCAAACAATACGAATAAAAATATTCTATGTACTGCCGGCTAAAGCTTGTGCCCAGAGAAATAATACTTAGGTTGCTATTAATAATCTGCCAGTAGATGCTGTTGAATTTATTGAAGGTAAAGGCTTTGAACACGCTTCTCTTCTGCTTAAATGTCACTACCTTCCGAGTTGTCACGTTTAGCGTACCTGCATTGCTCTGTAGGCATTTCCTATTCTCTCATCTTAGAAATGATCACCGCACACGTTCAACAGGACAGAGACCAGCTCTGAAGGGACGTTTCCCAGCTTAACAGGAAAAGAAGGAGCAAAAAAGGAAAATGAGCCCGTATTACCATTAAAATATACTTACTTTATCGGGTTTCTAGGTGCACTGTAGATTTGTGCTGTAGGTACTTAGGGGTCCATTCTCCCATGCACTTAAGTCAAAAGACGCTTTTTAGATATAATTATATTCTCCTGTCGACATAAGCGCGTGATTTAAGTGTATTTAGGCGATTTACACGCTTTGGGCGGAGAAACATCAAAATATGGGCGTGTGGCATGTAAATGACCCTTAAGTGCTTTCCGCCACAGACTTAAGTGCACTTAAGTGCGTTTTTTCCTACGCGCCTCTGCCCGCCAAACGCAATATTGCATTTTCCCCAAAAGCATGTGCTCCTATTAGAGAGTGCAGGTCTGTGTAGCAGCCGTGGATAGAAATATGAGGGTGAAGGGAGGGAGAATGAAGTTTACAGAGTGATTGAGGGTTACACGCATGTGAATAGTTCATATAATTAGGCTGTATAAGAATTATACAACGCAATAGAATATAGAAATATATCAGTCTAATACAAAGTATTACCATTAGGCGGGATTTAGCATCTACCTTTTCAAAAAACAATTCTTTCAGTTAAAATGAGTAAAAAATTGGTTCAGAGGAAGTAGCGTGTCCCCGCAATCCTAATCTGCAGGGCGTGTACCTTCGCTCCGGAGAGAGTGGGACAGACGGACAGACAGACAGACGCGCCCTCGTCTAGATGCAGGAACTTGAACTGACCGACACTGAACGCATCGCATTTTTCTGGGTTCCAGTTCGTCCCGTATTGTCGCACACAGACATACACTCAATAATACACTACATGCACTAGTTGACCAGGACACTCGTCTGATTGGTAACCATTCTACGCTAAATGGGGTAGATGTGAGGGTTTATAGTGGCAGTGGCTAGAAACTGGTTTGGAATAATACATCGCAGCCTCTGACTATGCATTTTATTGCATTATTATTTTTTTCTGCCATGCATTCTAAACGTTCAGTCCATGTTACTAATAATACTAACATTTACACCGTATTTATACACCGATCATTAAATCAGAGCTGTAAATTACATAATTTTAATATGCCTAATAAGGTGATGTTAGTTGTTCTGCACAATATTCAATATGAAATGTATTTCTTAAATAGAAAGTATCCCAATACCTGTATTTCATTGAAACATTTTTTTTTTGTCGAAGTATTCTCTTGTTTTTGAAAATGACTAAATATAAGTGTAGCGAGCTACCGCCATTCTTTCATTTTCAAAATAAAGGAGTTTCTACAGAATTCACTTATGTTCATAATGTAAATGAAATAGTCGATGATACACGATTCGTTTGTTACCAGAATCACTGAGGGCGTGACCCTGTTTTCGTGTCTGATGAATTATATTTCTTGCACTGCCGCGCCGTCTTCTCGGGTGGCGTGCGGTGGGCGTGGCCGCTCATGAGGGAGAATACCCGTAACTCAAAAGCGCGTAACCTTTTAAGCGCTTTTTTGACTTTTAAGTGCTTGATGGGAGAATCAGTCGCTTTAACATCTTATTTGTGGCCATTAAAAAATTTGACTTTTAGATTTGTATTTATTGTCATTCTGATTGATTTTTGCATGATGTGTATGCTATTGTTTAGACCGGGGTCGTCGACACCTCAGCTGTAAGCTAGCCTGGAGAAGGCAAGTGCAGCTCACAGAACACTTATTAGAAATCTGGTAAATTGTCTGTCCTGCCCCTCTGGGCTGTACGGCTGCTCTACTGTAGACCCTGAGCTCTGTGTTATGGGATGTGTACCGACTCTACGGCTGCTTTGCTGCAGACCCAGAGCTCTATGTTATGGGATGTGTAACGGCTGTACGACTGCACTACTGTAGACCCTGAGCTCTGTGTTATGGAATGTGTACCGGCTCTACAACTGCTGTGCTGTAGAACCAGAGCTCTATGTTATGGGATGTGTACCGGCTCTACGGCTGCTTTGCTGCAGACCCAGAGCTTTATGTTATGGGATGTGTAACGGCTGTACGACTGCACTACTGTAGACCCTGAGCTCTGTGTTATGGAATGTGTACCAGCCCTACGGCTGCTCTGCTGCAGACCCAGAGCTCTATGTTATGGGATGTGTACCGGCTCTACAACTGTTGTGCTGTAGTCCCTGAGCTCTGTGTTATGGGATGTGTACCAGCTCTACAACTGTTGTGCTGTAGTCCCTGAGCTCTGTGTTATGGGATGTGTACCAGCTCTACAACTGCTGTGCTGTAGACCCTGAGCTCTGTGTTATGGGATGTGTACCGGCTCAATGGCTGCTCTACTGTAGACCCTGAGCTCTGTGTTATGGGATGTGTATCGGCTCTACGGCTGCTCTGCTGCAGACCCAGAGCTCTATGTTATGGGATGTGTACCGGCGCAACGGCTGCTCTACTGTAGACCCTGAGCTCTGTGTTATGGGATGTGTACCTGCGCAACGGCTGCTCTGCTGTTATCTGCCATTAGGGGTTTCTTAGTTCTAAGTATTATTATTACTATCCTTACTAGTTTTACTGTGATGTAATACTGCGGGGCTTCTCTGGGATGTGAGTCATGTGACTCCTCTCTAAAAGAGCATTTCCTGTGAGCATGTTCCTAGATTTGAGGGTGAGTGGCTTAGCTACTTAAGCCTCTGTGCCTCTGATTGGAAGGTTGCCAGTTCAAGTCCTGTCCTCTAGGAACTCATCACATCTCCTTTGGGCTTTCGTTCAAGGCCCCTAACCCCCTAAAAATGCTCTAGGGGTGCTGGATGGATGGCTGACCCTGTGATCAGACTCCAAGCTTCACTCTCACCTCTATATGTGTGTGTGTCAAAGGAGAACGTGATGGGATATGTGAAAAGAAGCATTCCAATGTGCTTGTGAAAATGAGTGTGTCATGTTTCTAGCCTGGATGGAACAATTTGCTCCCTCCATGTTGCTGTCCTTATTTCCCACCAAATGTACTAAAATTTTCTTGTCAAGAATCCTGAGCAACTTCCACAATAAAAAGCGTTTTTTCACCTTTGCGCTTCTGCGCCTTCAGTGGGCCACATGAACATGTCTAGACCATCTTGTGAATAGACACGAACAAAAGCTGCACTGGCTGAATAGTCAGTTTGTTGCATCTCTACTTATACAAAAGCTCTGCGGCAGCCCAGCAGACGGTGAAACAGTGCAGACGGAGGTCAAACTGTAGATGGTCTGGGCTTTCCACTTTGTGGGAGGGATGTGCTCCTCCTCACAGCTGCCAAAACCCCAGGCTCTTAGCTTCTACACAACATCTACCTACAGGTGCTTCCACCAAAAACTCATTTTTACAGACCTTGAATCTCAAGAAATCAGTGGGAACAAAGTACGACACTTGTCATAACCAGGAAAAGTAGTTTATACCAGAAGAGGTGTATTCCGTAATAACAAGGCTAATAGCAGATGTTAACTAACATCCTCAACTCCCCCCATGTGCCAAAGATTCTCTCTTCCTTTATATGGTCCCATGTGGGAGTGACATTGAAGGTCTTAATGTTTGCTTTGTGCAGGTATTTTGCTGATGTTTGGGGCATTAAATACATCTGTATGACTGGCATTTCATGAAATCTTATTAGAGTTAATGATACTATAACACACATATAGGTGGGACCAAGCTTGGCAGTGAAGGACAACCACCTTCAGTGGAGTTGGGGGGGAATAGAAATTAAGGGCCTCGCTTAAGATGCAATTATTCTGCCGAGGCCGGGCTCAAACCAGCAACCTTCCAATCACAAACACAGAGGCTTAGCCCACTGAGCAACATGCTGCCACCTAAAGTGACTGAGTTACTGAGCAAACTTGTCCGTCTAAGCAGCCTTTGGGTTCAGTGTGTTGGGCACCTGTCAGGCCTGCATGCGATGATTAGGTAGAAGAATCACTCTGGTTCATAGCTTAGAGGTTTCGGACCTCCACTTAGAGACAGAGGCCCCCCTCCTAAGGAGTCACTCCTGGCCTTTCAGTGGCTGTTACCAGTCAGATTGTACACGTGAGAACTGCAGCACAGCTCCCCTCAGTTTCAGAAGGAGGCTGTTCAGTTTCATACCACACTTCTACTCCTGTCGGAGTTTGTATCACCACACGATGCATCTTGTTATCCTCACTTCTCCTGTTTTAATTTGAGAGAGTTTATAAAACATTCTGCATAGCAGCAGGTGCAGGAGCGAACAGGAACAAGTGGGAGCGAATGGGGGCAGGAGGGAGTGAGTGGGAACAGTCGGGAGTGAGCAGGAGCAAACAGGAGCAGGTGGAAGTGAGTGAAAGCAGATGGGAGTGAGGAAGAGCAAACAGGAGAACATGGGAGCAATCCGGAGCAGGCAGGAGCGAGCAGGAGCAAGCGGGAGCAAATGGGAGCAGGCCGGAGCGTGGTCAGCGGGGATGGGCTCTCAGCTCCTCCACTCTCTCCGCTGCTCCCGTGCTCCTGGGGTATACCTTTTTTATTTGCATCCTAATCGGATGCATCTCTTAATTCTTTTCTAATCTCTTCAAATGAATTTTAATTGAAATGCAGTCTGAGAATATTGTTTTTTTCTGTTAGTGAGGTATGTGTCTGTATCTGTCTGTCTGTGTGGTTGCATAACTTTGTGTGTGTGCACTGTGTATGTGTATGTGTGACTGTTTGTGTGTACTGTGTGTGTGTGTTTCATTGACTGAAACAGACGCTGTCTTGCGTAACCGCCCCCCCTGCTGGTGACCCATCTGAGGTACGGCTCTTTTCCGGCCTTTTCCTCGCAATGGCCTGCGGACTTGTGCCAGGCTTCTGCTCCTCTGCTCACCGTCCTCAGATCGATATGAGATTCCAGCCATTCGCTTTCTTAATCGCTTCTACTGCCGGTTCCTCCCCGGTGTGCGTCGTGCTTCCGGAGCTTTCCGGTGTTAAGCACGGCTGCCACCCGTCTGCCTTCAGTGGGTGAGGATAATTCCCTCTGAATAAAGGCTATTACTACAGCGCCCCCTTCAGGGTCCTCAGCGGCAGTTCAGGTATGGGGAGAGAGAGTCCCTTACGGGCCACATCCAAGCACAAAGAAGATATTTACTCACAGAATAACAGCAGCATTTATGAAACACATCACATGACAATCCAGCAATGAATGTGTTTCTGTAACATCTGCTGGGTGCTGCAGAAACACCAAACTCTCTCCGTTAGCGTATGATTGCAGGCTGATGTCACCATTTCGACATTTATTTATAACTAAAAACACCCTTTAGTCTAATTCCATAATTGCAGCTGCCTCAGCTGTTAAATATGTATATCATGTATATTCTATGCAGATTATATTTCTTGGAATTAAAATCCACTTCTTTTGAACATTTTTGGATTTATTGAAAGCTTAAATTATTTACATACAGATAATTTTATTTTAAAATAATAAAATAACTTACCAAATATTTATTAATATACCCTAACCCTTCCACTGCTACCTCTAGGATTTATGCAAACTTATCAGCAGCAAGTTAGACCAAAGCACCTGCTAAATTACATAAATAGAGACAGAGAGACAGGAATGCATGATTAAAGATATAGCGAGAAAAATGTAGACAGTGCAAAATGACAGGGGTCCTGCATGGATGGCGGTTCCTTCCTACATCTATCTGGACTGGAGTTTTAATTACAGAGAGGCTGACTGGTCACCAAATGGTAACTAACACATGTTATCCGATCCCCTGGGGACTCGCCTCTCAAGATCCAGGTTTTAATTTCCTTCCTCCGTTAAACAGTGAGATGAAGAGAGCAGCAGGTGCGTCATTACAGGGCCGGAAAGTGCCGGAAGGAGATTTGCTGTAGTACTCCACACTGGAAAAAAAATTTGTATTACCTCAGGAAAACATCATCTGTGTGTATTACAGTGTAACAACTGTATGCAGCTTTGAATAAAATCACTGGATAAGGGACCTGATGCCAAAGCCAAGTGTTTTTCCACCCTGGGGTGGAGGTTACACCTTTAAAATGTATCTTTTGTCAGGAAGGGAGAAGTTAACATGAGGCCTGCTCGTGCATCCAGGGATGAGCAGTATTTCTGATACATGTATTTAAAATACAAAAGACTTACAGGCTCCAATTAAGACTATTTTTGTTTAAAGTTTTTAACATGTTGCTGAGTGAAGTGGTTAACCCCTGTGTTATTTTTGGGGTCTAAGTGACCCCAGTCCATTTTCAAAATAAGGATAAATTCTATAGAATCTAGAATTTAGAACGGAAGAAGTAAAACACACAAGGGTTAAGTTGTTTTTGTCATTTTTCATCTTGAAATATACTTGTTTGAGTTATTTGTGTGAATGATGCCAAAAAGGAAACAGCTTTGTCAATTAAATTACAAAAAAAATATCTGAGTTTGTTATTATTGCTTTTACATTCGCGTGAGAAGCTGGAATCTATTTTAGACACTTCAGAATATTTGATCTTTGGCTCACTTTTGTATTGTGTCTCGTTAAAAGGTGAAAAAAGTGCTTCTCTTATGCTTGGCCGTTTCAGTCAGCATGCTTGTGAGTGAACGGGTTGATATTGAACAGATGTATGTAAAATGTATTTTTGTGCCATTAAAATAAAAAAATTCTGTAGTTTATTTTGATACTTAGCGTGCTGGCTGTATGTTGTAGTTTATTTTGATACACTTATAAATAGTGTATTTTGTATGAAAATACATTTTGATGTATCTCTGCCTGTATCTGCTTGGACCTGTGACTTTGGGTTTTACACCACTAGGTCAGGAAGGCATTTCTCTCATTCTCTGCATGGCGATAATAAATGAGCAATAGCTTAAACTAGCATGTGCTTGATGTCCCTGTGCTTCCACCCCACTCCTGCAGGGGGAGCTCCTGAACCCGTGCCGCTGTGACGGCTCAGTGCGCTGCACCCACCAGCCCTGTCTAATCCGCTGGATCAGCGAGCGTGGCTCCTGGAGCTGTGAGCTCTGCTATTTCAAGTACCAGGTGCTGGCCATCAGCATAAAGAACCCACTGCAGGTACCGCCTGGCCGCCGCCCCCCCCACCCCCACACTGCCACCCAGCTAACACTAACACTAACACTAATCCCTCCCCTTCTCCCTGGCAGTGGCAGGCCATCTCTCTGACAGTGATCGAGAAGGTGCAGATCGCCGCCATCATGCTGGGCTCCCTCTTCCTCATTGCCAGCATCTCCTGGCTTGTCTGGTCTTCGCTCAGCCCATCCGCCAAGTGGCAGCGGCAGGACCTGCTGTTCCAGATCTGCTACGGCATGTACGGCTTCATGGACATTGTGTGCATCGGTGAGCGTGTGCCGCGGGGGCTGCAGGGGCCAGGACACACAATCAGTATCACCTAGTGGACCTTTCTGTCCAGCTACTGACTCTACACCCTACTGGGCCTACAGAAGAAACAGCCAAAACTGTTTGCTACACAGCAGTGGTGCTCACCAGCCACACTCTTTGCCACAAACAGTCACTACACTAGGGAGGGCTGAGGGTAAATGCATTTTTACAATGGTATTCAAGCTGCCATGTTCTCTCCCTTCTCTGACCAGGCCTCATCATCCACGAGGGCTCGTCCGTGTACCGAATATTCAACCGCTGGCAAGCCGTCAATCAACAGTGGAAAGTACTGAACTATGAAAAGTCTAAAGATCTGGGGGACCCCTCCAGCGTTGGTGGCAAGTTCGGGGCGCGAGGCTCTCATCGGAACCCCCAAGGTTCGGCTAATGGGAACACAGAGGTGGGGCGAGGCCAACGCGTCAGGACTATTCTGCATGACCACTGTGGCTACACCATAATGCATATCCTGAGCCAGCTGCGGCCCACAGACCCTCGTGTCAGCGCCGCCGCCAACCGGGAGGTGGTCATGAGGGTCACCACCGTGTGAGGAGCAGGCACGCAGAGGCAGGGCCCAGACGGCGTGGGGGGCTGGGACAGCAATGTAGGTGCAGCAGGCTTTCCTGATGACAGATAAACAGGACGGAACCATTTTCTCCAGGATAAAAAAAAACTTTTCTGATTCTAACTCTGGAAAGCACAGATCAAGTGCAGAAACGTGTATAAACTGTATATAAAAAAACGAAAAAGGACCAGAACAGTATTTATCACTGGCATTTTCATCTTTGCTTTTCTTTTATATGACGTTATTTGTACGGGTTTCGGTTTTATAACGTTTTCGGGGAAATAACTGTCTCATACACTCCAGGTGCACAGAGCCCCGCGGCGCAAAGGGCCGTGAGTCCGCTGATCTCCAGCAGGGGGCGGATCTGCGCCCCGCAGTGACCGCTGCAGTGTGGGAACAGCACGCCTCTGTTCTCGTACATTTCACGGTGCGCGGGGTTACGCTCTGACTCTCACTGTGTCCCGCGTCGCAGGCAGAATCCTGCCGCATTCCTGTCTCACTCCAGATACCGGCTGCTTGTCTGAATAAACGGTATGTTTTTGCCATGAGTTTGTGAGTCAGTCACTACGGAACGATGAACACCGTTAAAGGCTGCACCAGCTTTTTACGCGGAAAATTATTATGCGGTTTAAAAAGAATGTTTTACGACCGTGAAGTGATGTTCGCGCAAAGCTGGGCTAATCGAATGCACTGCCGCCTCCTAACTCATCCATTCATTCTCTTCATTGCTGCTGGACTGTGAGCGTGTGGCCGTATTTTCCTTAGGGGAATACACCCGAATACCCCTTGCTAGGTACCCCAATGCAGTGAAATGTCATTTTAAAAATTAATCTTTTTGTTTAGCCAGACCCTTTTATTATTATAGTTCATATATTTTTAAGTCTGTTGGGGCGGAGCCAGGAATCATACATTAAAGTCTATGTGAAGTCTCCACTGTGATGGATAAACGTGTGTGTGTGTGTGTGTGTGTGTGAGGGCTGGTGCCAATCCAGGGTATCTCTAAGCGCAGAGCACCAGCTCCTGGAGGACATTTACATTTACATTTACATAAATTCAGCTTTACAAACCGACCGCAGATGCAGACTGTGCTGGTGTGTATTTCAGAGAGTGGTTACCTCTCATCCATCACCATCAAAGTAGAATCTCACTGTCCCCAAAGCCTCCGATGTTTTAAGACACTAACAGAGAATTGTAGTAGGGCTTAATCTGAATAACCGCATTTATTTTCAGCACACTTTATTTTTCATTACAAGTTTGAACTCCAATAGTTTGCAGTGACTCTTGTGGCCACTAGAGGGAAGCAAAGCCTCCCCTTGACTAAAAATCTATCGTTCCGTCTCTACTGAATGTATTGTTGCCTTTCGTAGAAACGTCAACGTCTAACACATTAATTGATCTTTGTTCAGATGTACAGCTGACATTCACATATCAACACATATGCTCTGAACATGTAATTGACCTGTCCTTAAGGACCATTTAGAGAACTGGTTTGTCATTGATCCAAAAATCCATCCGTTTTCCATACCCATTTGTCCTATGCAGGGCTATAGAACTGAACCCAGAAGCTACAGGTACAAAGCAGGGAACAACCCAGGGGTGCGGTGCCAACCCATTGTAGGACACACATACACCTCTTTAGGGAGAACATGCAAACTCTACACACATGGAAGCAAGACAGAGATTACCTGGTCCTGGAGGTGTGAGGCAACAGTGCTAATCACTGTGCCAGCCAGCACCGAAGTTACAGAACATATATAACCAAATATAACGCCTACAATAGTTATATCACTATTTTTTAAATTTTGATATGTGGCATATATTTGTAAAATTTACCACATAAAATACTACATATTTAAAATGATCAGCAGCACAACACATTTCCCTCTGAACACGGTAACTGAACACAGTAAACACAGAGTACGAGCCACTGTAAGCAAACAGACTGTCTTGTATCCAGCCGAAAATCATGGCAGCACTCTGGGGAAATGAACACACAAATCACAGCACAGCCGAAATGATTACTTGCTAAATAATTCATGACTTTTTCCAGACAGTTAAAACTCCATCCATATAACTGTCACTAAGTAGTTGCATAAAAAAATTCGGTGGCCCTCATTCTTGGAGCAAAGATTTTTTTTTATCAAAAGGCGAAACATAAACATCTATAACTTAAATCAAATAAAATAAAATAACAGCACGATCAAAGGAAATGGGGGTGTGGAAATTAGGCAGTTGGTGGTTTGTTCTGCAGGCTGCACTGTATGGAGAGGAAGATGAGGCCACTTTCAGCTTATTGTCACCCTCGCTCACACTGGAGTTTTCACCACACGGCTTCTGGAAGCACTTTCTGGCACCTACAGAAGATATTTCTGAAGACCTTGGATGCCAGTCAGTCTGCACTGGGGACAAAGACATTATTCTGGGTATGGGGCTGCACCAAACCACAGGTGCTCTATAGCAGGAAGGCCCTCCCAGCCTGAAACACTCCAGCCCGGCCAGAGGGACGTCGGGGGAGGCCGACTCCGCACCACCCACAAGTGCCCCAGGGGAGCCTACCTTCTATCCTACAGACAGGTTGCAACTGCAACATTAAATGAAATAAAATTAAGCTTTATTTGCCATCTGCACAGGTACATTGGAATGAATTTGTTTTTTGCAAAGAAACACAGCCATATAGTGGTGAGAGAGAAACTTGGGGTCTGAGCACAGGGTCAGGCGTCCATCCAGCACCCTTGGGGCATTTTTCATGGGGTTAGGGCCCTAGCACAAGGGCTCACTGGAGATGTGGCGACTCTGCATTAGTCTGAATTGGCCTGACTCTGAGAACTCTCTCTCTGTATCAAAGGGAATTCAATACAGACCCTGGAAGTGACCTTTACAGAATGACCCAATTACTAACACTGCACCAGCACCAGATCAAACAACAATGGTAGCATTGATCCTGTTCATACAGTGAAGGTGAGAATGTCCTTTCACAAGAGACATTTCAGACCTGCTTCATGTGAAACAGCCTTTGTGCTGTAAAGAATGCAGAAAACATTCGAGGTTAACCCGAGTGGTGTATGAAGTATGGGTGTGCCTATGGTGTGGGTTACGGGTTGGAGACCAGAGCCTCTGCTTGGTTTTGTAGGGGCTGAGGGGCCTGGAATGTTCGGTTCATGACAAAGCCAGGATTTGGGACTCTCCCTCATACACCTGTCATCACCCCATCCTCTCATCTTCTTCACTCCCTCAGAGCAGGGGGCATAACATGAAATTCTGGGTCCCTAAACAAAATGTCACCTTGGGCCACATATCCATCCTTTCCCCACAGACACCTGTCAGGGCTCTTCAGTGCACCAGGCTGCCTCTGATGTCAACTACATTTTTAAAATTTATATAATTTAGCAGTTTCTTTTATCCACAGTGACATACATATTTTTTGAGAAAGCGGGGTTGGATAGTCCCTGGAGCGATTGGGGTTTAAGGGCCTTCCTCAAGAGTCCAATGGATTTGAACCAGCAACTTTCTGGTCACAGGCACAGCGACATCTGCTGTCTGGTCTATGTGACGCCACACTCAAAGAAATGAGATTCCAAGACAAAGCTGAGGACCCCATGTGGCTGAAAGAGGAAATGCAGGCAGGGGCCTCTCCTTCAAATGAGTCTCTGCCAGAATCCACTCGGTCAAAACCAAGAACACAAGCTAGTTTGGGATGAGTTATGAGTGGCAGGTGAATGGATGGGTTAGGGTTAGGGTTAGGGCTAGAGGTCAGGCTTAGCTTTTCTGCAAAACAACTGAACCAAATGTGGCGCGCTGCTCCCCATTACAAGGGTGGGCAAACAGGATCTCTATGGAATAAACCCTAAAATGACTAAGAGAGGCAAACAGATTATACCTTCCAGCTGGCTTAGGAAAGTCCAGGGATCTGGTAGAATGAGCTAGAATCCATGGCCTGGGACAATGAGAGGTCTGACCAAACCTACTCAGCATGCTGCCGCCAAATCTTCGCCTGGAGAAGAGGCATGAAGATGAGGATGATCGAGTTTCCGGGTAAATGCGAAATGAACCGTACATATGAATACTGTTACGGAGGGCAGGTACAAACATGGATGTAAATTAATGGGGGGATTGTAAACCCTACGTCTACCCCCAATAATCAAAACCAGCCAATACAACCCCCCGGACCCCTTAAAATGAGCGGAGACCTCAACACCCCCAATGTTAACGACACGTAACATGTGGTACTGGAAAAATGACTGCATGTAAATACAGAATTACTTCATTAATTCTTTTATAAGAACGTAATTGATATTTATCATTATGAAATAGGTGTTTTTGAGTTAGAGAGAGAGAGATTTGGGTTTCATAGGTGGACCTGTAATGAATTATAATCATCATCAAATGAGAAACAAAGGAAACAGCTTTCTGATATTTGAGCTATTCGAGGTAGGAACCAATCACATTTGTATAAATGCATTTATTGTATTATAGACAATAATAGTTTTTTGTTGTTTTCTTGGCGATCGTTGTGATCTGACACCATATGTAAGATTTGTTGTTATTAACAGACAGACCAATAGGTGGCAGTATTATCTGTCACTCTGAAGCACTGATTATTTTATTAGATCTGCGGACCAAAATTTTAAGTGAAACAACCTGTGATGATTCTGCAGCGGCTGAGCTAGATATTCATTAAACTGTGGACCTAAACATTTATCTAATGTAGTCCTATTAAGCCTGTATCCTGAGCCTTCAGTTGTGTAATGATTAACCTGTGACCTAATGGTTAGAAAGTGATGCTGACAACAGTTATATTTTTAGCAGTGTTCAACAGGCGTACCCTTTTCCGAAATACAGCCATTATAAAAATGTGAGTAAGCTGCACAGCTTTACATTATTGTGCTGCACTACATTACATGTGCAACACAAATATACCAACAGAAGACAACATCGTTGTAGCGGGAAAGCACATCAGTAGCTCCTTTTGCTGTCAGTTTTCACTCTCATCGTGTCCCCTAAATGTCAGCTTCTGTCAAGCCAAGAATAAAATTGCTGCAATCATTCTTTTGGGAATGTCACGGTTCCTCCTCACCATGTCCTTGTGTCTGACTAACTGGAGATGCTGATCAAAGTATCAGGCCTCATTAGAGTAGCCACTTTCGATCTGAAGGAGTAAGGGAGGCCGCCCCCCACCTCCCTGGGTCCATGCAGGGATCTATCTTGGTTAAACACACACACACGCACGCACACACACACACGTGCGCATATGTATATATATGTGTGTGTGTGTGTGTGTGTGTGTGTGTGTGTGTGTGTGTGTATATATATATAAGGGCTGTCAATCGATTACAAAAATAACTAATGAATCACCCATTTTGTAATGAATTAATTGTGATTAATCGCAATTAAAAACTTGTTTTACTTCTTGTGACTAAAGCTTGTTGTAAAGCATATTTAAATGTAAATCAGACACCAAATTAACGTAGAATAATCACAAAGGATATATATTTCAGACACCATTGTTCATTAGCAACTTTAAACACAGAACCACACGCAGAACTATGCAGTTGCAGAATGAAAATATGAAGATATAACAGTGTAGTACATCATGAATAACAACCGTACAAAAAAGTGTCTCTTGCAATCAGGTATAATGATGTATAAATCAAGAAAGTACAACATAAAAAACACTTGTGCAAATTTTCGAAGAAAGAGTTTAATATGGCGTAATAATGCTTATTCTTAGCAGGTACTTCTTTCAGCTGGCACATCTTCTAAAATACATGCCAGGACAAGTAAGTTGTGTTTACAGTTACTTTAGTCGTTTTTCAGAATAGGATTTTCTTCCAGTGGTTTAAAATTACTAAATTGTGCAGCGGTATAGGCAGTCACACCACACACAGGATAACTAAAAATACTGGAAAACGGGGGGGGGGGGTAAGACTTCAGGATCACAAATCCATTCCTCTTTTTGGATTTCATAAGGATCCACGCTTCAGATAATTTTGATTTTTTCAATATAGCATTTCTTTGCTTCTGGTAGGAGTTTGTCTCTGTATAATCCCTTTTCTTTCAGACAAATTTTGAACATGATTACAAACAGTGTTTGGGCAGAGTGTTGGCTCTGAGGCTAGGGATCCATCTCACCAATCAGAAGGTGGTTGGTTTGAATCCCGTGAATGCCAGGAGTGATCCTACTCCATTGGACCCTTAACCTGCAAATATGTTGTCCTGGGTATGACGTTACCCTACACCCAGCCCTGCAAGGAAATCCTCCAACTTAGAGGGAAACTTGGTGGCAGGATTGGCACTCCACCTACCAGAAAAAAACTCACACTAGTCATTTTGGAGTAGGGTGGTGTTGAGGTATCACCCACTGCATGACTGCACTCAGGTTCTCATCCCTGAGATGGCTTGTTGTGTGGTGGGTGCAGCATCGTGCTGTAATCAGCATGCGCTTCTTACTCTTGCGCACAGCATAATGAATAGCACTGAGATGAGTCTGCTGGTTTATGTCGGTTTGTGGGTACACAATATGGCAGTTCCGCCCCATAATGCACTGCGTGATGATGTTGGTTGCCCATGTCGTAGGTCAGCCCCCACACAGGAAGATAAACACAACACACCTGTGTTAATTGCGTTATTTTAATGCCTTAAATAATTTAAATTATGCGTTAATAGCCCTAATATTTATACACTGCTCAAAAAAATTAAAGGAACACTTTAAAAACACATCAGATCTCAATGGGAAAAAAATCATGCTGGATA